>JAACNH010003648.1:0-27870 GCA_019447015.1 Hymenochirus boettgeri
TTTTTTTTTTTTTATTTCATATGCCATTTACACACTGTTACACACTTATATATCTTTATTTTGTACATATTAATAAACTAATTCATGTTATACCTTTTACATTACAATATACACTGTAACCATGTATAATATTATTTTAGCCTACCCCCACCTACATAGTACAGTCTAAAAACTCAATGCAATCTCCACAAAATGGAAAATAATTTTATATAAAGGAAGGATAAGTAGAAAAGACGGCACTCTCGTGTTTCAACCCAATGTGCGGGCCGTCATCAGGATGATGGCCCCCACATTGGGTTGAAACGCGTTGATGTGATCGCACAATAAATATGTTTGTTTGCTAAGACCCGAGAGTGCCATCTTTTCTACTTAAAAATGCCGTTTTTTCTGATGGGCACCCGGGCTGTTGCTTATAGTGAAAGGTGTGCTTACCTGTTCTTTGCATTTGTATATATATATTTATATATATATGCATCACACACAATATACTGATATATTACAGTACAATATACTGGGACCTTCCCCTTAGAATATCCAATCAGGACACCAAGAATCCAGCCATCGCCATTATCCAGCTACTAAGGAAAACAAAGGCAAGGGGACAGTGAAAATGGAAAGCGAATAGACAGGATGAGTCAAAATAAGAGGGTGAGACAGAGAAATAAGCAAGAAAAAGAAATAAAGATTAAGTGGACCTCTAATGTGTCCTGGTGGGCTTCTGGTCTAGTATTTTCTGATGGCGCCAACCATTCCAATTTGGGATCTTCCACTCATCACCCAGTGTTTATCATATGAATAAGATTCAGAGCTCAGAGGGGCTTAGAGTTTATAATGTAGGTATGACATTTAATGGGATATATACTGAAAGATAATCAATATTTCCCCCAACCCTTGGCCAAACAATTGCATTATTTGATGAAATTTACATATGTTTAACACATGCCTCCAACACCTCACCAGGTCCTTCTCTTTGCATTAGGTCTGGTTAAAGAAGAACTAAAAGTATTATTTTTGAAATCCTAATATGAAAGTGTTTCTCCCCAGAACACCCATACATTGCAAGATCCTTCTCTAGTAAGTTGCATTTGGTACATGAAAATAACAGGCGTTCAGACGTTCACCTCGTGTGTGCACTCGCTCGGGGGTTGGCCATGGAGCATACCAGATATTAGTCAGTGTGGTATGGGTTACTTACCCATGGCTTTTATTGTTCTAAATCAGACAAGCATGTGGTAATACCTGTATAATGTTGAGTAACATGTTGAAAATGGAATACTATTCATTACACTAACTACAATCAACCATTTTTTTACTTGCTAAAACCACAAGCGCTCTGGGCAAATCTCCTGTAGCGGATTTACTAGAGGCCTTGCAACACAGGGTGAATCTCACCTGCATGTAAGTATTTAACGCCATCTATCAGCTGCCGATATATACTTATGTGCAAACAGCCTCTGGTAAATAGGTTTGCGACGGCTGCACTAGAGTTTCTTTCGGTACTCGCGCAGTCGCCGCAAACCGAGGCTTAAAGTCGTGCTAAGCAATCATAAATCGTTTTGTGCAACTTTAAGAGCCGAAAAGAGCACTGCGTGGTCGCAAGAACTCCTAGGTAAATGAGCCCATAAAAGTCTAATCTTGGCTTACATGTTGCCCATAATAGCCCTGATCTAGTCATTGAGTTGGCTATTAGCATAAATTATCAACAGTTTTAAAGCAGTGCATCCTTTGCAGCAGCTTTTTGTGTTATTGTTCCTTACTGTATACAGCTGGTAACATGTATTTATAATTTATCATTAGGTACAGGAAGACTACTCAGGGTGTGTGATCATTAGACCTCTTAAGGATGCAAATTTCATTAAGATTGATTGACTGTTAATAATTTAATTATGCAACATATAGAAAAATATACACAATCCAGAGAACCAATGCATAACTTTAAAGGACAATTATACTCACCTAGACCCCACTCCAGCCTTCCATGCCATTGTAATACTCAGGGTGAGAACCTAAACAGCACTGTCCTCACCCCTTGGTTCACTTTCTAACTCTAGATTTACTTACCTAGAGTTTTCTTCGGAGCTTTGCTTCCATTTCCGCATTCGCGATCTGGTCAATGAGAAGAAACACATCTTTCAGAGCCCTTATTGGCCCAGTCACGACAGACTTCTTGGATCAGAACACTGAAAGAAACCCTGGGTAGTTTCCAACAGTAAAGTTGTCCTTTAAAGGGCCAGTTCAGTGCAAATTATCAATATTTGTTAAATTGCTAGTTTGGCTCTTGGATGGATCAAAGATGCTCAGATCTCTACTGAGGCTCTGGGTCAAGGACAAGACCATAACGGTCTCTATTAGGGGTCCTGCAAAAAAAGTCAGGATTTCGTTTGTATTTATTTATACACAGACAAAATGCTGAATTGGCAGATTAAGGTCATTAGGATGGAAAAATACTGCTCTTTTTCCTAAGTACATGTATTTGCACTGAACTTCCCCTTTAAAAGGATTGTAACACAGGACAGGACACAGGACAGGACAGATATACATGCAATACATATGGTTATTTGTGGATTCTGTATCTTGAGCTATACCTGTAAAACACTTGTACTTACCAAGTCATGATTATTTATGACCTACCTCTTCTATACAGTCTTCCACCACACATAGATATTACCAGAGCTGTAGACAACGGCTGGCCCCATTAGTAAGGAAGATCAGGATCGGATGTTTAAGGTAAGTATGAGAGGCTTTGAAGGTATATTGCTAATCATCTCTAGTAAATATTTTATTATTTAATGGTAATTTGTACTATAAGTGACCGTTTTCCAAAATGAATTAATAAAATACCATCAACATGTTTTTTGGAAATGCTATTGCTCTCCTGCTGTAAATATATTGCCATTAACAGGCTGCAAGAAGTAATTTAATGTGTCTATGGAACATCCTGCATTAGGCTCACCACAAACTCGAAATCGGGAAGTAAGATATAGAAATTAAATTCTTCAAATAAGCCTTGTGTGCGTTACAAAAACAAGTCAGTCTACCTCCCCTAGTGCACAGTGACGGGTGGAACAGATCTGCATTTTGGAGGTGCTAAGGTTTCCAGCTCGACCACAAGTGGAAAGGAGATATTTTAACTCTCCTCTCCTGTACAACAAATGAGTCCATTTTACAGATATAACTGTAAATAGGACAGCATTCCCAATAGCCTGTTAAAGTAAGAATAATTGTATTTTTTTGCCATTTCTTTTTGCTGTCAGGCTTTTATTTTTCTCTAGCTAGTATATCTTCCAGAGTTTACTTTCAACAAGGGATTATAAAGCTAAAAGCATCGTGGCGGGCAAAAGCTGAATGCAAAGCTTTGCTCCTTGAAATGTTTGACCTTAAGATCACTAGAAGGTTAACTGTCATCGGTACCCTAACAGAAAAAATAGGCCAGATATTAAGGATGGAGATTTACCTCAGGGATGAAGAAAGGGATCTATAGACCAGGACTTTTGTAATGTGTGTGGGTAGCAGGCTATACTGTGGGAAGATTTAGCAATAAAATGTCTGATCATTACTAATTCATTTTTCTCTCGTTTCAATAACATGCCGATGTGGATGAGCACACTGCTATCAGCGGATGCAATCTCGTGTTGCACAGGCATTTTATTGAAAAAGGTTTTTGTGTCTCCTCTTTCAATCTTTTCACTTCCACCAACCCCCTTTTTCTCACCAGAAGATGCTTGCAAGTGAAAAAAGGGAAGGTTTTGATCTTGATGTTTAAATCTAAGGTGCTGATTTACCAGAAAAGATGTGAAATAAGTTTCCCAGGGGGAAGCATGGCAGTTCGGTGTTGCTTTTTTCTTTTAAGCACATTTAATTTGTGTGAGCTGAGCTTTCCACTTCTGAGAGTACGGAGAGAGCCAAGGGTGGAGTGGTGGTGTGGGACAGGACTCCAGTCTCTGAAGTGGGAAGATAGCTCCTTGTGGTTTTTAATGTGTTGTCATTTTTAACTTAAAGAACAAAAGGTTCTCTTATTAGGGATGTCGGACCTTTCTCCCCCATTGCTTTATTACAGCTTCCAGTATGCTTTGATGTACCTCTGATTGCATGAGACCAGGGGTTTTTATGTATGACTTTGGCTGAGGGTGTGTCGGTAATGTCACGTAGAGGAGAGTGGCACATTCAGGCTTTTTAGGTTGAGAGCAATAAACTCCCCTGTGATCCAGTATAAATGTCGACTAGACTTGCAAGGGTTGGAGAGAACAGGGTGGGTCCCATTGGATAAAACAATAATATTGTAAATATACTTTAACTTGCATTAAACCAAGCCTGACTTTCTATTTTAAAATGGATTACAGTTATTCTACAAATTAGGTAAAATGTATCCATCAGACTACAAATTCCATTCTTACTACAGCGTTTGATTTATAAAACCAGTTTTTCCATAGCACTGCTCATTAGTACTACTGTAGGGGATATATCAAGTATGCACTGCCATAACAATGGCTCGCGTCATGTTCAAAAGCACCGTATGTCTCAGGGATAATAGTTTAGAAAAATATATATATACATCACATCACAGCCTGTTCTTACCCATTAGGTACTTAGAGTGGACAATTCGCTATGTTTCAGATGATTGAAATCCTATTCACCTAAACTTTTTTTCCCTAGCACTGGAAATTGAAAATTAGATTACTGCAATATCCCTCATTCTCTACGCTGTGTGCATCAGGAGAACTACTTACCTACAGCCTGGTGGCCTTGAAACCTCTTGACTTGGTATAACTAGCTTTTCAGTATTCTGGATAAAAGGATGGCAGCATTTTAGGCTTTTCCTTTCATTATTTGTAAAGAGGTATGTTAACGCTTTCACTAGCTAATGCAGGCTGGGACATTTTGTGTTACATAAGAGACTGTACTGCATTAGCGATACCGCGCCTTTAACAATCGTTAACTTCCAATCAGTTTAGCGATCGTTAATTTATGATCATTATTATAAATTTACGGTAACGATCGTACATTACCGATAATGATCATAAATCTACAATAACGCGTTCATAGATTTAGGATCCCCATAAAATACCATTGGTGTAGATTACTACCGCGTGGTATTTTACCGCATGATATTTTAAAACCGAACCAACGTTCGGTTTAAACGTTCAGTGACGTCGACATGCTCCCTTGTCACGCCCCCTCTCCCACCCTGCCTGGAAACATGAAGTGGCAATGTGGGATGTCTGTCAATGTTAATGCAGAACAACATGATTTCTGGAACTAATGTGTTAAAATATTTCTGTTAAATAACTTAAAGGGCAACTGAGCACTGGATTACATCTCTAGCTGCAGCCTGTGAAAAATTATATTGCAGTGAAGGAGCACTCCTGGGACTTGAATAAACATATCTTTATTATTCACACATCAGTGCAAGACAAAAAGTGGCGTTTCGGTCTTGGTTCTTACACCTTTCTCAAGCTTGAGAAAGGTCTGAGAACTAAGACCAAAACGTCTCTTTTTGTCTTGCACTGATGTGAATAATAAAGATATGTTTATTCAAGTCCCAGGAGTGCTCCTCATCCTTCATATTGGCATATAATAACTACAGGATTGCACCCAGGCAGAGTACTTACTTAAGGTGTGTGCCTTTTCCCAAAAGCAGTTTTATATATATGTGTGTATTTAGTCCGTATACCAAGGTTATTTGAATTGGTTTGCACTGTTGAATTGGTATTTATAGGCAAATATGCATATTCAGTGAGTACCATGGATACAAAGGTAAATTACAGATTTGGGTAGGGAATTTAAGATATTTAAGGGTCTACTGAATCAGGCCTATTCAAGACTTGGAGCTCCTCCAACTCCCTGACATTTCCGCATGCACCATTATTTGTGTACAGCACATAGGATCTTGTATGATGTGCCTTTCTGACATTTGTGATTCCGGTAATACATTTTTAATACAAAGTTGCTTTTTGAAGAATTCTCTTTTAACTAATAAGTCTTAGAAGCTACAAGCCTCAGGCACCAGGCTTGGATAGTAAGCTTTTTAATGAAGAGACTGCAATTCAACAAGATCATCATTGTATTCTGTAGGTATTGTCCGGTCTTTGCTAAACCAAAGCATGTTTGAGTCTGCAGAACCTCATGCATACATTCCAAATGCGTAACTTTATTGATCTAAATGTGCAGCAAAATTTATACAATATCTCAGGCTACAGACATTTAAGTGCTGAAATGGCACGTGACTGCCATGACAATGAGACACTCCAGTTATCTGTTTAATCAGATCACTGAATTGTAAAAAGACAGTCAAAAGCCTCACCTTTCCCTTTCAGGATATACAGGGCTAATTAGAAGGTAGAAGGAGGGCTGAGAAGGTTAGGAACATATTGATTTCTGTAGGATGCCCCATACAAGGGGAGGGTTGTGTTGTTTCATTGTACACACAGAGGTCCACAGAGACACCTTTGTATTTCCTGGAAAAAAATATCAGCAAAGATAACCCTGTGAGTTACAGAAGGAATTGCTTCTTATTGGATATAAAAGAAGGTTTAACAGACTTTGCCTTTCATGTCTTTCTGTGCATTGGGCTTAAACAATCCTGTGCTGGAGGTCAATTAAATGAAGAGACAGAAATTATAGGGCAGCATTAAAAAGACACTAAATATATGACAGTAAATGCCCCTGACTGTGCTGCAGCATTAAATGTATTTGAATGTTCCAGTACCTGCACAGAAATGAATATGTATGATAGGATATGTTCTGTATATTGTATATTCTGTTCAGAACGGAGCAATTTTAAATTTAAATGAATTATACCCTAAGGGATATGGTGATTTGCTCTCAGCGAAAGAAAATGTCATGCAATTAAGTTCTTTTAACGTTAAGTTAACTAGCATATTGGTGAGTTCTTTCAATGCACACTACCACATTATGCTCCACTACTCTGGTTATATATCACAAATTGCATTTATTTCATTTCAATGCAATTAAATGTATTGAACCCCACTATTAGGGGTGCCATTAAAGGGCATCTATACCGAAAAATAGGTTATTTTAAATTGACCATAACGGGAAACTATTTTTCTTCCCAACCACCACTGTATCATTTTTTTTGTTGACCTGCCCCCTATTTCTCTAGATATCCAATCTAAAACTTATTATATTTCAGCTGTCAACCAAGTTCCTTGCTCTCAAAAACTGTTCTCCTGTGAGTATTTTTACTGTAGCTGGAATGGTGACAGAGTTTTGACAGTTGGAATGCTGTGTGCAGGCTTGACAGTTAGTTTGTGGGGAAAAAGTCAGGTCGGATGGAAGTGGGAGTGGTTAAAAGAGGGAGGGGGGGATACTGCTCCTAAACAAAATGTGTACTGGATTGAAGGCATGCAGCAACACACACAAATCAGAGTAAGTACTTCTTACATGTATTCAATACATGTATTCAATTATCGATTAAGATGAGCCAAAGTAATTTTTTCAGTATAGTGTCCCTTTAAGTGGGCACTATGACATTTGCACTTGATATGTTTTAACTGCATAAATAGAGTGAGTCCCACATAAACAAAGCTCTCAGGCAGTAGTGCACTAAGCTACTATAGGGGGAACCCACATCTAGCTTTGGGGGGGCTGTATATTGTATATTCTAGTAAGGAACATAGGGCCATAACAATCGCGTCACTGCATCTGTTAATTTATAATATCCTAAATCAACGATATCAACCGTTTATCTATGACCGCGATCATAGATTAACAATCGCCCATAGAATACCATGCAGTATTTTACTACAGCTTGGTATTCTACAAATGAATGTTCAGAGATTTATGAACGTTCACAGACGTACATTTAAGGCCGCAGTTGTTCACTTGCGATACCGCATGTTTTTATATAGCCCATAGATTCAATAGATGACAATATATCCATCTCAAGTTGAAACTTCCATTTTTCAGCTATAGACATGATAGGATAGTTTTGAATTTCCCATGATGCTTATTGGCCAATGTAGTTAAAAAAAAAAGTATGGTTTACCTGAATGAGATACATCCTCATGAGGCTTACTTCATTGCGGAATCCCTTTAAGTTTTTACGCTACAAGGTAGCAATGTTTATTGAACAGGTAATTAAAAGGGTCTTTCTGACTAAATTACAATAGAGAAGATTACATTTAAAAGGATTGAATAATTTCTGCATACCCTTTAAAATTTCCTTTAATACACTAAGGAAATGCATTGCCCAGAGCTGTGCTAAGATCTCATTCCCTTCATTACCTTTCCCCAGCAGCTCAGCACAATGTTGTTTCTATAAATGTACCTTTTCAACACCTAATGTTGGAGGGTATGTTTATATATATATAGTGCAGTTTATGTGACACCAATCAGATGCAATTAATCCTGTAATATACTCATCAACACCCCCCTAAAAACCAAACAATGTGCTGTGCTGGGTCTGCTAAAATCTAAGCAATACCTTGCCTTTAACAATAATACAATTTAGGGTTGCGATTGTAATTGTACGATAACATATAAAATACCATTGTGGTACTTTAATGCCATATGGTATTGTATGGCTGGCTGCCTGGCTGTAAAAGTATGACCACGGCTGTACTTCTGCTATAACCTGCAGTATCAGAGATTTATCCTTATCCTCATGGCTTTTGGACCTGTGCAAGGCCCATTGGGTACAGGGGGATTATCAAAGATGGCAACACCCATGTAACTATACTGTAATTAGGCTCATGTCACTCTCAGCTGGTGCATGAAATACAATGCACAATACACTTTCAGGGTTATTCAATAAAAGTTCTTATCGTTAAAAATGATGCTAATTTTGCCACAACTTATCAGATATTCAGGGTAATTCAATAACAGTTCTTATTGTTAAAAATGGTGCTAATTTTGCCCCAACCAATCAGATGTTAGCTTTCAAATGTTAAATAATTGGTTGGGGCAAAATTAGCACCATATTTAACAATGAGAACTTTTATTGAATCTCCCTGATTGTTTAACATTTGAAGCTAACATCTGATTGGTTGGGGAAAATTTTGCACCATTTTTTGTTGGGGAAAATTTTGCACCATTTTTAACGATAAGAACTTTTTTTGAATCTCCCTATTTGTTTCTAGCCCGTGTTGTTTTTTTCACTTTAGTTGCCCTTTAAAGGTTTTTTCCAGTGTCCCGATACATGCTTTGTTCTGGTGGGATGGGGGCTTAGCATTCTAGGGAACCCCAATAGCATCCTACTTCTAATTTGCAGACAGTGAGTGAGTTGAGTGAGTGCGGGACCTTTCTGGATTCCCAGTTGTTATTGCGAATGCTTGTATTCTGGGTTTCCTTCACAGTTGGTCCTGGAGGATTAACACTTAGGTGACTGTAATAGCTAGTCAAATTTTCTGTTTTGGGTATATTAGCGTCATCACATGAAAATATCACAGCAGCTCTGAATCTGATATGTTGAGCTGCTGGTCAGTCAAATACGTTGCTCAGACCGAAAACATAGTAAGTAAGTACTGAGCATTAGACTAAGTAATCAGATTCTTAATCTTATGCTCATGAAGGAGTGCTCCGAGTATGCAGCGCTGCTCTCACCTCGCTCTAGCTGATTTACGTTCAGTTAGCGCAACGTTAAGGCTTGTTTTGCAGCGTCCGTGTGAGTACCGGAAGAGGCACTAGCGCAGCCGTCGAAAGGAAACCCTTTGAGTCACGGCAGCATCGTGGCTGAGTGGTTAGCACTGATGTCTTGCAGTGCTGAAGTCTTGAGTTCAATTCCACCCTTGGAAACATCTGCAAGGAGTTTGTATGTTCTCCCCGTGCTTGCGTGGGTTTCCTTCGGGCACTCCGGTTTCCCCCAAAATCATAAAGACATACTGATAGGTTGTATGTGTCATATATGTGCTTAGATTGTAAGCTCTTCGGGGCAGGGCCTGATGTGAATTTAAACAGCGCTACGGAAGATATTGGCACTATATAAAGCCACAATAATAATTTAACACCAGCTAATAGCTTGCCTGAAATACTCACATGCGGGTGAGATTAACCCAGAGTCGCACAGCCTCTGGTAAATCCCATACGGGCGATTTGCCCATAGAGCAAACCTTAGATACAGTCAGGGTAATTCAATAAACGTTCTTATCGTTTAAAATGGTGCTAATTTGCCCAAACCAATCAGATGTTAGCTTTCAAATAAGATCTGATTGGTGGGGGCAAAATTAGCACCATTTTAAACAATAAGAACTTTTATTGAATCTCCCTGAGTGTATATAAGGTTAACATTAAACTAGAATTTTATTTTGACCTATAATTCTCCTTTAATTCTATTATTTGGAAGACATTATGGCTGTCGTAAGATCCCTGCATAAACCAGTGACCACAAACTATTAGGATGTTAACTCATTAAATACTAGTTTCTGTAAATAATGTTTCTTTCTTTTTGTGGGTAATGCTAATACTGTGTGATGCATTTATTTCTCTGGCAGGAATCTCCCACAAAGCAGTGACCTGCATTTTCATGTACTTCACATTTGTTTCTTGATGAATGATTTCAGCAAGGACTGGGTCTAACACTTCGCTCTTTGCAAGAGATTAATTCAATTGCAGTTCTTAAAACTCCCATATGCCCCTACCCATATGATTGCAGTACATACCTACTGGAAAATTACGTTTCGTAAATGCAGTCAATCATTTCGTACAATCAGAAGTCTTTCTCTAGCATTGGCAAAATATTCACAGTGGGTTTCTGGAAACAACTAAAATTTGTATGTTGCTAACCTTCCCTTTTGAAGGTTCAAATTTATACCTGAATATAAACACATTATACAATTGTTTAAAAGCCACCTCTTTCCCCAAAATGAAAATCTACACTCACTTTCCCCACCCCCCCAATCCCAGAGATTGTTATACAGTAGTTACTTAACTTCCCGCAGTCCCTGAAGCCCATAATACTTACATTTCTCCACCGTGCTTCTCTTCTTTAGTCCATGCCTTTTCTTTAAGCTCTGGGAGCTTTTACCGAAAAGGCATGCACAAAGATGGTGCACCGGAATGCAGAATTAGTCATTGGCCAGTGACATCACCATTGCAGCAGAGACTAACTGCTATATGAAATGTTGGCTTTCTTGTGGCAGAGAAATATAAGTATTATGGGCTTTAGGGACAGCGGGGAGGTAAGTAATTCTAAAAATCTTGGGGTATGGGGGGTGGTAACGGTGAGTATAAGATTTCTTTATGGCCCTGAAATAACTGACTGCATATGCTAAAAAAGGGGAGGAACCAGAGCGCAATCCATTAGTATAGTGTACCTTGAATTTCCTTTAAAATATTTGTTAATATTTTGCAAGCTTTATAATTCTCTCCACCGACACCTATGACAGAAATTGGCTTCTTTGGGCACCTGACAAAGGCATTCACAGTCGAAAAGGTGTCTGTTTCCACAGTGTAGCAAAATAAAGGATGAGAGGACACCCACCATAATCAGTTGGTCTCCATCTTTTTCTTTGGTTTCATTGGTGAACCATCAAGTGCTACCCAGAATCCATGAAATAGATATGGTTGTAAGAAATAGATAGATAAACTAATCACAGATAATTCATGGAGGTTGGCAGCTTTGTACTGCAATGATTTTTGTAACATTTGACCTTATTCACTAGTTTGAGGTAAGGACATTTTTTTCATTCCCTAGAGATTTTGGAAGGACACAGTTCTACTGAATAGAACGCCTATGAATTATTAAGGCCTTATTTACAGTTTATGTAGAAAGAATAAGTCTTCATCCTTCCTGACAGTCATGTACCTTTTTTTTAACACAGAGAGAGAAAAACAGGAAAACATTGAAGTGCTTTATGGTTGGAGGATTACAGTCAAGTCCCTGAGTGGTTAGTTGAGGAATTTTATAAAGCATACCTTGGGACATGTTGCTATGCTTTGAAAATAATTCATATATTTTGGAGGGCACAAATATTCTATTTTCTAAGAGCAACCAAGGGGCAAGTGTTAACTAGACTCATTGATTGAACAACTAAGAAAAGGTTAACCGCAAGACTGGTTAGTATATGTCACCCTATCCCATTCAAGTGAAATGTTGATTTCCCGATGAAGCTGGTGCCAGAAACATAACACATAAGCCTGTATTTATAAAGGAGTGTTATTGCAAAATTGCTGGTAATGGTATTTTGTAACCACTATAGGCAGGAGTGTGTGGGGGTAGAGTTGCCTTTTCTTCCTTGTCTAGTATCAGTACCCATATGTGATTCGCTGAAGAGAGGCCTGAGAAGACGAATTTCAAAAAGAAGCAGATTAGCATTATATCTGTTATTGTATCAACATGAAGATTCTTTCCTGCTGCTTACATGAATGTTTCTCATTATTTTTGGTGATCTGTATATCATGATTATCGATCCACAATTGTGCGAACACCAGGAAGCCTGACAATTACTCAATATTATCTCTTTTATTTGTATTTGATACATTGCACTGAGCTAAGGGAAAAGGCTTTAGTGGCAGAACAGAAATATAACACAGTGTGTGCTTAAAAAAATATTTTCATTTAATACTCATATCTGTCTTTATAACTACAATTCTAATGTTCGCATTCTAATCAACTATTGTAACTAAATGAGCTATGGCCTAAGGACCATACAAAAAGACTGACCTATTGTCCTGTATTTACTTAAAGGTTACTGGTTTCCAGCAGATCCAAATATACGAGCATCATTTGATTGGCCATACATGACCCAAAGATCATATGTTATTGGAATATCCCGATATTGTACAACCTGGATTGTTACATTTATGGGCACCAAAAGATATATTTTGTGTGACGTTCACACATTTCTGTATCTATCAATGCAGTAAAATATTTTTACATGCAGTGTAGATATAGAATGTATAATGTTTAAGATGAAAACCTTCCTAGCTTAGGGGTAGTTTGTCCCTTTAGTTGTATATTACTGTGCATTCTCTACTAATATAATGGCTGATATACATCATTCTTTACTGGTCTATTGCTCCGTAGGTTAACCAGTAGCAGGATCCTTCTGTATTACAAGTTTTGCTTGTAGAAATAGGGACATGGGATGGAAGAACCAGTGAAAGCTGAAAGCAGATGTGATTAAAAGTGTGATCCACATTGGCAAACCAGTTTCTACCTGGATAGTAACCCCATCACCCTGAAAATGCTGCAATTTCTTCATGTCCTCTTGTGTTCTGGGAAACTTCTGCAATTGCAGCTCATTATTTGCTCTTCTGCTTACTGTACCTTCATGTAACTAGATGGGCTGAACCAGGACAGAATGAAGACAGAGAGTACTTGTTAGCGTGCGTTCAGTGTGAACTGACATAAAATTAGAACATTTTCTTTTTTGCTGTTGTCTTTCCATTCATATCTAGTTCACCCATAATCCTTAGCAAAGTTTTATTTTTTTCTCTCCATCAGTCCCCAATCAGTGTTCCCTAAATTAAGATTATTAGCTGTGGCGTAACTAAGAATCACTGGGCCTCCCAGCAAAACTATGATGGGGCCCCTATACCTGATTCATCTACAGTGTTTTTCTGGGAGGAGGCTATATCTGTCATAGGAAAAATAAATAGATGCCCCCCCCCCTGCGGTTGCTCCCCCTGCACCCTGGTAGTTACACCCCCGATAATGTTACTTTAACAACTTCTGTCTAGAAACTGTTGGTGATGGGCATGCAAGTGATGTGTGCAAGTGTATTTATAATGTTTGTGTTCTTATTGTCAGGCTGGGGAAGGAAAAATTCTTACTTGTGTTTATTTTTTTATATCTGGTCATAGCAGGTAGATTAATGGCCTGGAAATGTCCAGTGCATTGATAAAGAGCTCATTGGAAAGTTTTATTTCTATGCATCATCTATCAATCTGTCATCATGTATATAGCTTTTTAAACAATGTATTCTACTATTGTGTTAAGGGAAGGGGGCCAGGGAGGGTAATATCAGAAACATAATTGTATTCAAATTAATATTTAATATTACATTTTGTTCTCTTATAAAAACAATTTATATACATCTTGTAGAGTATCATTGTAAGGGGAATTGAAAGGGGGCTCTTTAAGAATGTACTTTACACATCCCAAAGCATGAGATCATATCTAGAAGCAATAAGCAATGTTCTTCCCTTGATGGTGGCTTAGAAGAGTCAGCAAAAAACAAAATAAAGCATTCGTAATTGAACTAGTCTAACGCATCAGAAAAATGTCACTTAGCCTGTGGCTTGAGAGACACATGGCGTTCTTAAAGGCACTGAGGGGTGCACTTTTAAGTCACAAAGCTTTCAAGAGCATCTAATCCACCTAAATGATACTCTTAAAACAAAAAACTCCAGGAACCGGTCATCAAATAAGTTGTTTATTTACAGTTACACAGATTTGGAAAAACTGTTTTCAAGTAGCCAACTGTCACTTTGCAGTGATCCTCTCCACGACAGGAGTGAACAAAGCCAGCCAATTACATTTTGATATTGGGACACACGTTTCTGCCTTTTACAAAAATGTTTATGGGGAATGTTTTTATAATATTAATAGTAAAACGTTTATAGGCTCATTTACCCAGAGTACCTGGCAGTGGTGTAACTAGGAATCACTGGGCCCCCCAGCAAAACTATGATGGGGCCCCTCTCTGTGCTTCATTCACAGTGGTTTTCTGGGAGGAGGCTATATCCGTCATAAGAAAAAAAAGACAAATAAGATGGGGCCCCCCTGCGGTTGCTCCCTCTGCTCCCCTCTAGTTACGCCCTTGGCCACTGGGCAATTATATAAAGTCCCACTAACCGGTTCGGTTAGCGTGATTTAGCGCAACTTTAACACTGAATGCAAAATACACCAATGTATCATACACTCACGATTTAATATCAGGTTTGCTCTACTTTTAGTGCTGTAGCAAATCCTTTTTAAGCATTTACCCACAGTAGCAAACGCAATATTGAATCACGTTCAAGCAATAGCGGCTCTGGGTGAATGAGCCTGTTTCATTTCATTGAAAGCCACATTTTAACAATATGTTTTTTTAAGAAAAGAAGGAAAACACATATACCTGGTCTAATTGTAATTATACAGGAAGTAAATTACAGAAGGTCTACAATGACAGCCACCGTGATATATATAATATCCTGTGTTTTAATAGGGGCTAATTTATTTATTCAGAGCTTTGCGTTTCCCTTTATTTAATTTCTCATTGCATTGAGTTACGGAGAATGGAATTAACAACCTCCAAACTCTACAGATTTACCAAGAAAGTACTCAGGGGAGGACCTAAACAGCTAAGTCTTCGCCCCTGTGTTTTCTCTATAGGGTATGTTACATGATGTCAAAGTCTGGCCACTGGCACCAGTGTCTCCCTGCTTCCAGGACTGTTCTGTGATTTGGTAAATGTGAATAAGCGCTCTGCAAGGAATTTTTTGCCTATTGCCCAGCCAAGAAACGAAGGGGTGTTAGACTATCAGACTTTTACAGCTCATTACGGACCCTATAGAGAGAACCCAGTGGTGTGTGCCTAGCAGGTTAGGTCCTCACCTTGGGTACTATTTGGTGAAAAGGGTATGTAAATTGGGGTATAATTGTCATTAAAGGATATGTACAGTGCTTTGATTTACACTGTACGTATACTTTAAATTATTTACACATCTGTTGTGAACAAACAGAAGGAATGTTTTGAATTCCACAGCACTTCAACGGAACTTGTTTACCAGTATCACAAATAGGGGTTTTAGTAGCCTTATTTGTTTGTACCTACTGTACCTTTTGACTGAAAAGAGTTTGGTTGGGTTGACTGAAAAGAGTTTGGTTCAGAACCCATTGGGTTCAGTAAACACCTTTGTAGACACTTAATAGAATGACAGAAAATAAAAAGGCAGGTAGAGGCTTAAATATACTTTCCCCTCCTGTAATTATCATGTTTACCTAATTCGAATGCATATCACTTGTATTTATATTCTATCTGGTTCTTCCAGCTCTTGACACATCACTGCAGTTCCTTATAAATCCCTTACACAGAGGATTAAATTATTCATTCGGCCCCAATAATATTACAGTTTCTCTCTGCCCAATCATTGCTGATTAAAATTGTTACTATATCGAAATTATATATATATATCTTCATTTAATGAAGACATTATGGGCAACTGCAGGATGTCAGGTGCTCTGTCAGGCTATATATTATGAGCTAGTTTCTATATAAAAATATAAAGGCAATTATTATATTATGTAATGAGACTATATTCAATAACTAACTGCTCTATAACTCCTCCCAAAGTCAGTGTCCCTGATACTCATCTTTTCTCTGACAAAGGGAAGCATATTTTAATGAAGGGGATGGCAAACTGTGGGAGGAACCAGAGAGCAGTCACTTAATGTAAATGTATAGGGCTATGCATGGGGAGACGTTATTGCTCTCTATTGCCTTTTCTAGGCAATGCACTAAACCCATGTCGGCTCTCTGTGCATTGCAAATGGGGTTTATTCTTTGTAAATCTTTAACACCACCTGTCTGCTGGCGCTAAAGATTCTGTCTTAAAGAGCATTGCAGCCTGGTACTTTTGTTTCGTTAGTTGTGTTTTAAAGTCACGTTAACCCTTGTTGCATTGGTTAATGTGACTTTAAGTCAGAAATAGCTGATAGTCAGGGAGATTCAATAAAAGTTCTTTTCGTTTAAAATGGTGCTAATTTTGCCCCAGCCAATCAGATCTTATTTAACATTTGAAAGCTAAAATCTGATTGGTTAGGGCAAAATTAGCACCATTTTAAACGATAAGAACTTTTATTGAATAACCCTGAATGTCTTTCCGTGCATATGTGTCTTTAATTCATCTAAATATGGGTAATACACATAAAAAAACTATCTTACTTCTCTGTTAAAAAAAGCACTCAGCAAAAAACATTGTTCACATTGTTCTGAGAGAGGAAGGTTAACTAAAATTTAAAAAAAAAAATCAATCCAACTGTGAGAAAATAGTTTCTTGTAGGAAGCACTTTATGATCTTTAATAAACCTTGTTTTTACAACTTTGATAGCCAGCACATGTGGCCTGGTTCATTTGCATATTCTTTTAAGGGAAAGTTCAGTGGAAAATTTCAATACTTTAAAAATTCTTCATTGGTATTATGCATACCTGGCTATTCAACATATTCTCTCCCATTTTAAAAAATCAGTTGATTTCATACCCTTTGCTGTTCCCTGCTGTTGACATTTAGTGCATTTATTGTGTAATTTTGATATACGTGTATCTAGTGTGTGTCATAGACATATCCAATTTTAGTGAATCATAATAAACCTTTTTGACTTTTTAGACAGTCTAGTGTCAGTGTGCTTTTTTGGGGTACTTAGAGGCCCTATAATAAAGGCAAAAATATATATATGGCAATATCCCAATAGTGAGACAAGTGCCACGACCTTAAGGCCAAAACACTGTGTACATCCTGAACTTAGTTTTATACATTCTCCATAATTTCAAAAAGCAATAAGCTCACTTTTATCACAGTGTGGTCCGGGTGCCTCTGCCCCAGACCCTCCGCTCGGCTCACAACTGCCTCGCTTGTTTGTGGCACGGTATACAATAATTTCTTGTCTCCAAACAAACAAAACGACTCACACGTCCACCTGGGTGGCCCAGGTGCTGCCAGCCCCGGACCCTTCGCTTCGTCCGTATCAGTATACAAGCATCCACCTTACTCCCCAAGTTGGCATAGGCGCAGTCCGGAAAAAGAATCGCTGAGGTGAGGTGAGTGAATCAAACAAATCTTTTATTGAGCCAGAACATTAAAAAACATAAACACCCTCTGGCCTTACGTGTTTCAGACCGCAAGGGTCCTTATTCATAGGCACAATGAGCGAGCAGTATACAGACAGTTTAAAAAGGTTAGTCCACTCCCTCTCTCCAATGACATCACAATTAGGGGGAGTGGATCCCAGGTGCATTCTGCTATTGATCAGTACACAGAGGTATCTGAACAAAGCTAAATACGATCTGACATTTGACCGTTACAAAGTAAAAACGACATGCCAAGCAGATCAAAACAGTTACATAATTTATACACAAATAAACTTAAAAAGATAATACACTGATCACGAACAATGTATGGACATTCAAACTCATCTTATTTAGATCAGTAAGATAATAATACACACATATAACACTAAGGTATCTATTTAAAATGGCGTATTAATTGCGAGTGAAGTCTCATTTGGATCTAATTTGGATCTAATTAAAAAAATGTATCCATCTACAGTAAGAGGTAGACAATTAGTAAAGGAACACGTAAAATTGCAACAAGGTACGCAAAATAGAGCTGCATCCTATAGCATCCGATATATTCCTACATGATGGCAAGAGAGCAAAGCTGATACATGGTTTACGCCCATTTAGGCCACCATATATATTACACGGGAATGCCTCCAGTCCTAATAGTGGGAAACTGTGATCGTACTTCTAGCAGCCCTACTGATAATTCAGGTGAATAAGATGCAGAAGAGAGCGTAAATGATACATGGTTAACATCCGATCAGTCCGACACATATATATATCACCCGGGAATACCTCCAATCTTAATAATGGGGAACTGTGATAATATTCCTAACAGTCCCACTACTGACTCGAATAAATAGTATACAGAGACCCAATAAGTATTATCTATTAATCTGTTAATACTACATATTGAAACAAATTATTCCACATAACATGATATATCCCCTACTGCATTAATGCCTTTGGGAAACCTTGTTCCTAATAGAAAAATAATTTTAACCTTGTCCCGTAAAAGGGATGCTAGGCGATCACAATTCCTAGGATCTGGTCGAACAGTTTTAATGCCCTGAATCGCTACAAAGGATATTTGTCCTTCATTACAGAGCATAAAATGTCTTGCCACTTACTTAGAGGCCCTGCTTGGGTTCTCTCTTCTTTTTTTCTTTAAGGTGGTAAAGGCCCTGGTGCACCGCCATATTTGGCATTACACTCTGTGTACTGTTTTACTGTGCACTCTCCCATATATATATATATATATATAGATTTCATACCATTTGCTGTTCCCTGCTGTTGACATTAGTGAGCTGTCCTTCTTCTTCCCAGAATGCACCACTTCTTTGTAATGTTCCTCACAGTAATTTGTACTGATTGGTTGTTGGATGGGTCAAAGATGCTCAAATCTCTACTGAGCAATAGAGATGGCTGAAACTCAATAGTTTCCGAAAACAGAAAGAATTTTCGAAGATTTTCGAATGTACAGAGCTATTTTGGATAATTTTCGAAAATAGATTTGAACGTTCGAAAATCTTGCAAACAGGAAGTCAGTATTTCAGTTGCAAAGTGTTGAATGGGCAGGTCATTGGGATTGAAAATTACTGCTCTTTTTTCTTAAAAGCATATGAATTTGCACTGAACTTCCCCTTTAATCACCAGAGGTGCCAGAAGAATACCATGAAAATACAGTGCTAACGACAAGAATATAGGAGCTAGAAAAGTTTTTTTTTTTTTGTTTTTTTTTTTAGAAATCTTGATGTACTTAGAAAAAGAATCATCCAAACTTATTGAAGTTTTAAACAGGTTTGTTTAAAGGATAAAATATCAAATAAAAAAGGGTTTAATGTGTACTCTTAAAAGGAAGACAATTATTAGGGTGCAGCTAAATGTATATTTACTCTTGGTCCTACATAAGTCAGTTCAGCTAATTTGTAGTGTCATGTAATTGTTTCCTGTTTCTAGGGTTTCATTAGTCAGAAAACTAATGTAAATTCACTGACCCACTATAGACTATCGAAGGGAAAATATGTTTTGTTTTATAATGTGAACACTCATACACAAAAGACTGGAGGGATAAGTTGATTATCTTGATCAATCTATCTATTTTTCTATCTATCTATCCATCTATCTATCATCTATCTCTCTATCTATTTATTTCTCTCTCTTTATCTATCAACCTATCTATCTCTCTATCTATCTATGTATCTATCTCTCTATCTATTATCTATATATTATCTATCTATTAACTACCTATCTATCCCTCTATCTATCTATTATCTAATTATCTATCCCTCTATCTATCTATCTATCTATCTATTATCTATCTATCTGTCTATCTATCTTCTATCTCTCTCTTTCTATCTATCACTGAGAAGTTTGTCTTGCTGCTTTCTTTTAATAGACAGTCTTTTTTTTATTCTCAGATAATACAGAGTTTGTTCTCCACTGATTTATTGCTTCTTGCTTATGTTTAACAAAATATTTGCTAATACAGTTTGAAAAACGTTGTTCATTTAAATAAGAACCAATGAAATGCTGCCTTTTTGTGCTATAGATTCAAGTTTGAGACTTGATATATTTGGGTTTGAAATCATTTGCATCAATGATTTAAACTCTGTTTCCTGCATAATCAGTGTATCCTAAACTGCAAGTACTTTAACATTATGTTCCTTTTCCCTGTATCAAGATAACTTATGAATGTAAACCATGCAGATGCATACTTTTGCCAGTTTTAGGGATACAGGTTAATTTAATGTAGCTTTAAATCTTTCATATAGCCAGGGAACCATCTAAAACACTGCTGGTGTTGCTTTGATTTTTGTGTCTTTGATGGGATCATGTGATACCAAATTAATTTTTTATTACATTTTTATCTTGTATCCACTGAAACCAATTTTTATTTAAGTTTTAGTTTAAACTTTGGAATGTTAAAGGGTAACAGTGGTCTCCAACTTTTCCAAACAAGTTAGGGTAATATATAAAGCCTTCTGTCATACCTTCAAAATGAATCCTAAATCACATCTCTAGGTACATTTATGAGAAGTTATTGCTGAAAAGATTCAGCCATATTACTTTCTGTCTACTATCATCTCAACTGTCATTTTTTTATGCCTCTGCAGGTACTTCCTGATTTTTTTTCCAGCATTAGGTCTTATGTGAGCATGCTTCTCCTCTGGGGGGAGGGGCAGAAAGTCAGGTGATGTCACTCAACCTACTGGAAGCAGGAAATTTGAACATTTACTGCAATATAATTTCTCACAGGCTGCAGTCAGAGATGTGATCCAGGTCTCATTTTAGGAAATACTGCAGGCTTTCATTTAACCTCAACCACAATTGCACATAAACTTAATGCTAATGGAAATTGCACCAGTGATTGCCAGACCTATGGAACCCTATGGGAGTTCACAATGTTTGGTGTGTATCGCATGCACTAAAATAGGTTTCAGTACTTAAGTCACAGCACATGTGCTTTAAAGTTTGAATTATCGGGTGGCATTGCGATCCTTGGTTCTATATGTCCTAGTTGGGCTTAGCAGTAAAGAAATGACCTGCTAACAAATTCTAGGAAAAAACATGGATACCACATAAAGTAGAATGATTGTTCTGCTATAAATTAATTTTCATATATATACCACCACAATAGCAGTCTAGAAAAGTATTGGTGGCGGTGGCCTCATGTGAAAATGGGATTTGCCCAGCTGAATCTACAAAGCAGATTTTGTACCAAAAAGCAGCTATCCCTCTATATTTCCACACAATTACTATGAAGAAGTAAAAAGGGAAATTTGGTACATTGACACAAAGGTGTGTATTGGGTTTAATCCGGTTTGGAACACTGTTACTGGCTTTGGCCTAGTAGTTGGTAGATGCAATCCTCCACACCCCCTACCCAGAGAGTTTAAGGCAATCTCAAGGATGTAGAAGTAAGAGGAGCACACTACTTCTTGGTGACCTTCACAATTTTTTAGTGCAAAAACAACATAAACAACGTTTTGGGGTGCTTACTGCCCCTTTTCTACCTGAGGAAGGGGGCAGTAAGCACCCCAAAATGTTGTTTATGTTGTTTTTGCACTAAATAAATTGTGAAGTTCACCAAGAAGTAGTGTGCTCCTCTTACTTCTACATTGTGTGTATTGGGTGTTTAATATTGGGTTTTAGTAGTTACATCTCTTGGTACATTATCTTCTTAAAGTGCAGAAATTGGAGCTCCAATAGAAGATACAGGAAGGGCAAATGCTCATTCATGTCATTGGATGATATCTCGACCAGTCATTCAAATGTAACTAAGTAACTTAAGTTAGCTTGCTGCACTTTCAATATTTCAAAGAACCAGCTGCTAAAATCTCTCTGAAGAAAAATACTGTTGTATTAATACAGAGAAATCTGTAAATTTAAGCAGGCCATTTTACATTTTTCAGAGCAACAGGAAAATCTTAATACAAAAAAATATGTATATGAAATTTGATGCCATCTCTAATATATATATATAGTTGCTGTATTTAGATTCAATCAGGTAAAAGAAGTAGTAATAAGTAGTAGTAATGCCACATAAACGAAAATAGTCAAGTTTTAAAAAGGTTAAATAATGTATTGCAATGTTATTAATAAAATCCCATGCTCTCTCTAGAGACTAGTGGAGAAGCTTTCCCTGTTCTGGTTTGTGACAGGGTTAGATTCTTCTCATTTCCTAGGGCACTGCAGTTAACATCACAGAAGGATACTTCTCATGCTGGTGGATCAATCAGAAGTAAAGGTGTCAAAGAGAAAATGTTGAACTGTGACAGCTAGATAAAAATATAAAAACAGCTCTCATTTTCCTTCAAACAACGCTTTTGATTGGCTTATAGATTTCAGCCATAATTTCTCATGATCAGTGGCTAACACAGTTAGAAAAGAGCTCAGCAGGGTATAGCAATAATGTGCAGATACTTGGAATGTTCATAGTGTCTGAAAAGCTTAACACGTTATGCTCATATTATGGAACTAATGGTGTAGTATATTGTGTTTGATACCTAGTGTTTAAGAGTGTGAAATACTACTTTTTCCTTCATAAAATAGTAAATGTTTTGATTGCAATCAGAATTACAAATTATTGAAATGTTAAGTATTGTAAATGAAAGCCATTACTTCAAAGGTAATCCCAGAAATAAATGTAATGAATCATAAGTAAAATTATTAATTAGAATTGCACTGTAGAAAATGACTTTTAGTGATAAATGAAACACATATTAATATACAATAGATTTTGTTAAGGCTGAATTCCAATAAGATAAGGTTTAGATCATTTGTCCTTTCTTAAAATTTAGCTCTAAATCATTTTTATGAACAGAATATTTGTGTTCTCTTTGACCACATAGTTGGTTTCATGCTATGAGAAATAGCAGGTTAAAAGGTTTTCAGCAATTTGTCTAATGATAATCTTCAACCACAGCTGAGTTGCCAATAACTGGGCATTTGTAAACTAGAATTTACTGTATGTTGACTCCTATTAATCTTATTAGCAACTTACATTGTCATGTGCTTTTCTCTCTCTACAGGGAGCCACCTGGATCTGTTCTTGGTCATTATTGGACTCCAGCTTCCTTTGATTTCATTGTGCCCTATAAATTGTGTTTGCTACCCCACACCTATGACTGTCAGTTGCCAGGCCCACAACTTTGCAGCTATACCAGAAGGCATTCCAGATATCAGCGAAAGAATATTTCTGCAGAATAACCAGATTACCAAGCTTCTCCCAGGGCACTTTAGTCCCTCCTTAGTCACCCTTTGGCTCTATTCTAACAACATTACATTAATAGACCCAGCTACTTTTGAAGGATTTGATAACCTTGAGGAACTGGATCTGGGGGACAACCGTTATTTAAGGGCTCTGGCGGCTGATACTTTCCAAGGTTTATCAAGACTTCATGCCTTATATCTGTACAAATGTGGGCTCAGTTCTCTGCCCAGTGGGATATTTAGCGGCCTGCATAGCTTGCAGTACCTTTACTTGCAAGATAACCACATTGAGTTTCTACAAGATGACATTTTTATAGATTTGGTTAATCTAAGTCATCTTTTCCTACATGGCAACAAACTATGGAGCCTCCACCAAAATACATTCAGAGGCCTTGTGAATTTGGACCGTCTACTTCTACACCAGAACCAATTACAATGGATTCACAAGACTGCATTCCATGACCTCAAACGTCTCACAACCTTATTCCTTTTTAACAACAGCCTATCTGAACTGCAAGGGGAGTGTTTGGCTCATCTGTCGGCCTTGGAGTTTCTTAGGCTTAATGGTAACCCTTGGGACTGTGGCTGTAAAGCAAGATCTCTCTGGGAATGGTTAAATGGTTTTAGAGGCTCTAGCTCAAATGTCATTTGTGAATCTCCTGATCGTTTAGAAGGCATGGACCTTAAGATCTTGAAAGCAGAAGATTTTATTCACTGTTCAGGCTCTGAGTCTCTTCACCAGATTAAGACTCACACATTTAGCACCACACACCGTATAGCACACAAAGGCCATCACTCCCATCATTCCTCCAAAGAGAAGGGAAAGGAACTTGATATTGGATTGCACCAAAATGAGCCGGCAGCCCCTCCAGATCCTCGACCAGGTTTCAGAAAGCCAGGGAAAAACTGCACCAGTCATAAAAACAGAAACCGTATTTCAAAACCTGTTTCTGGAAAAAGTATGAATGATCTGCAGGATTATGTTCCTGATTATCATCACAAGTTTAACTTCGGCACTTTCCCCACTGCTACCACAAAGAGGAAGGCTAAATGTACAAGAAGGACGCCAATCAGGATACCAAGTGGAGTACAGCAACCAACAGGCAATGGGAGTGAAGGGGTAAGGGTTTCCTTGCTGCTTTTCCTCCTGGTGTTAACTGTCATATTACGCTGATTTTTGTTATTGTTGTTGGAGGACTTAAAGTCACTGCCACCACTTTCCAAAGGACCAGCATTTATTTTTGTTTTCTTATTTATTTGTAAATGGAGGATTTTTACCATGGAGAAACAATTAAAATTGCTTTTTATGGTCTTCTATCTTGTGTCTATGGATTACAGTCCTGGACTGGATGCAAGAGGAGTTAAGGGAAAGAGTTGACACAAGCCTGGCACACGCAGCCCGAGATTTGCACTTTAAAGGGCAACAAGACATTCCTCTTTACAACTGGACATGCAAAATGGGGCGTTTCAGCTTATAAGTGCTACATACAATATTTCACTCTGTTTAGAGACAAAACAAAAAACCTCTAACCAATTTGGCCTCCTGAACATAACACATTGTGTAACTGTTCACAACAGAGAGAAATTCCTTGTTCCTTTGGCCTGTCCAGATATTGCTGGTCTTTGGGCTAATGCTGCTTAGAAGACAATCTGCAATCCAATCTCTGAAAAACTCAGGCATATTTATCTACATATAAATATATATATATATATATAGCAGGGCTCAGCTGCCATGCTACCAAAGGAAGAATGCAGAACTACAATAGGACTTGTTCAAATAAAAGATGTAAATGTTTCCTACAGGCAACCTGTTTATTTTGTATCTGTATTCACATAGTTATTTTAAGCCAATTCCCTTTCTCATTCTCTTCTTTGTCCAAAATATTCATAATTGCGTCTTTTAACTGTTTCTACAGCTATATCTGAAATCCATAACTTTGAAGGCAGAAAATGTTTGCTTTCCATTTTATAGCAAATAGGCATTATTGGCTTTGAGCTTTGAAAATATTGGCTTAGTTATCTGAGGGGGTAAACTCTGAATTAATGCAACCACTGAAAAAAGAATAGAACAACCCCTCGAATACCACCTAGGGAGAACTGAAGATTATATACTGCATAGAACAAAAGAACATTCCAGGAATGTAAAATTCTATAATTTGAGTACACAAGGGCATCAAAATAAAACAGGTCAGAGATATGAAGTGTATGTGTCGAACTATTTGTTGTTATGTAATGCACAGCCTTAGAGCTAACAGGGAGCAGAAGGTGAAAAGGAAATGTCTTCGCCAATGGGAGAGGAAGAGCGTGCTCCCAACAGTGTTAGATAGTGTAATCCCTATAGCTGGTCTAAAGGTATTCACAGTATAGGATTAAACCTCAAAACAATAATTAATAGCAGAAAATCTTAATGCATATGAAAGATATGATTCATCACCGGGTGTCTAACTAAATTATTTGAAAATGGTTAAAAAAAATGACAGTAGAAGATACCCAGTGGAAAAATGGAGATAACTATATTTAAAACAATAATACCATATAACAATGTTTTAGAGTGTTCTGATTGGTGAATGAGTTGGACACAGAAGGCAAACATTCTGCTCCTGAGTATTTGTGGTATGGCCAGTGCTGGAAGCTCTGGTGACTGTCAAAGATTTACTCCAGTTTTACATTTATGGGTGTGGGGAGGGTGCTCTTAATTTACTCCTCCTGCATATATCAGCTTTACAACAGCCTGAACCTAAGACCCAGGGGCCATATAAACTTTATAAAAGGACAAATTACATATTTTTACACTGTATAATATTTATTAGATATTTTTGGTATTCAGGTCATAATGATCCAACGAATGACCCTTCAGGTACTGTAATCTAGAATTCCCAGCACTAAAGTAATGCAAACAACACATTTAAGGTCACAGGTCACAAAATGCTTCCCTCCTCCTGTAGTCTTCCCAGTGGTACCCAAACTATCTAAGTGCAGACCTTTCTGCAGCCACAGGAATCAAAAATCAAATCAACATTTCATTCATTTATTTTAATTGATTTATTTTTTGTATTAGAAAAAAACTTGACTAAATTGAATGATAAGTCACCTCTGTTCCGGTAATAAGTAGCAGTGTTAATCAGATATAGAACAGATCTAGAGAGTGTTGCACACAATCAAATGTTATTTCCTTGTTAAAGAAATTGTGTGGAAAAAAACGAACACTGAAATAATCTATAATAAAAAATAGCCTTGGGTATATATAAACACATCTCTCTTTGCTTTTTTTATACATGGTATAAGGTACACATGAAGACACTTGCCTGACTGTTCGCATTCCTTTGCTTTGCTCATTGTTGTTAAATGTATTGTATCTGCATGCAATGATTATAAAACCTTATTACCCGGTGTGATCTGTTGACCACAATGTATTACAGTATGGAGCCTAATAATCACTTTCATTGTTTCCATGATGTGATATATTGAATCTATTGAGTCTCTGTGTGTCTATTATCCAATCAAAGAGACAAAGAAACAGCAGGAAAATTGGATTTTTCCTCTTACCTATGAGTGTTCCGAGCAGAGAGAAGTTCAAAGCTTTGCAATGTGTAGAACACACTTTTGCACATTCAGTGGCGAAGATCTTAAACAGATAACTACTGTTACCTATCTAATCAGCCACAGCAAAAACAATAACCTTTGAAAATCATGTGGAGCAAATCGCTTCCTCTGTAATAAAATATGACGGATGCGGTGTTTCTATCATTTTATCTGATAACCAAAAAGCTACATAAGGAAGTAAATCACAGAAGCATATTTATATTGGTTTGGGTTTTTAACTAAAAGAAAGGAAATGGAATATTTATACAAGTGATGGGTGGTTTTTCCCTTTCTGTAACACAGTGTACATTGCCTCATGCCATGACTTCTACATAGATACGGAGCTATTCATGTAGGTGGCATCAAAGGAACATATTTTTACATTTCAGATTTTTGTTACAAGTAACTCTTTTTCCTCCAAGCTGGGATCATGTCCTTTAGTGATTGAACAAGCTCCTTACAATAATATATTCTATATGTATAGAATATATTCTATATATATAGAATTTGTTGTGATGGAACATCACCAAACGTTGGGGCATATTTTATGATGCACAGATGCACACATGATGCCTCCTGCTAAACACCTGAGTACAGGGCAAATAGCCACTTTGGTTCATATATGGACATTTAGTCAGGCGTTGAATGATCAATGATGCCTGACCGAATGCCTATACACAAACGAATTATTGGCTGAATCGAATGTCTGTCATGTACTCAGGCATCTGGTGCACATCTTTGAGTCTGTTTCTATCTTATCTTTATTAAACTAGTAAAAAATGTGTCATCTGATTTGTTCCTGCCAATTAAAGGGGAACTGTGGTCTTCCATTTTGTATGTGCCTTATGGAGGC
>JAACNH010003649.1:0-27860 GCA_019447015.1 Hymenochirus boettgeri
AAAAGTAAGTAGGTCCCCAGCACCCAGCAAAAAAATAGGTAGCTCCGAGCAATAAAAGTATGTAGGTCCCAGCTCCCAGCAATAAAGTAGGTAGGTCCCAGCTCCCAGCAATAAGTAAGTAGGTCCCAGCCCCCAGCAAAAAAGTAGGTAGGTCCCAGCAAACAAGTAGGTAGGTCTCAGCCCCCAGCAAACAAGGAGGTAGGTCCCAGCAATAAGTAGGTAGTCCCAGCTCCAGCAATAAAGAAGGTAGGTCCCAGCTCCCAGCAATAAAGTAGGTTGGTCCCAGCCCCCAGCAAAAAAGTAGGTAGGTCCAGCAATAAAGTAGGTAGGTCCCAGCAAACAAGTAGGTAGGTCTAGCCCCCAGCAAACAAGTAGGTAGGTTCCAGCTCCCAGCAATAAAGTAGGTAGGTCCCAGCTCCCAGCAATAAAGTAGGTAGCTCCGAGCAATAAAGTATGTAGGTCCCAGCTCCCAGCAATAAAGTAGTAGGTCCCGCTCCCAGCAAAAAGAAGTAGGTCCAGCCCCCAGCAAAAAAGTAGGTACTCCGAGCAATAAAGTATGTAGGTCCCACCTCCCAGCAATAAGTAGGTAGGTCCCAGCTCCCAAATAAAGTAAGTAGGTCCCAGCCCCCAGCAAAAAAGTAGGTAGGTCCAGCCCAGCAAACAAGTAGGTAGGTCAGCCCCCAGAAACAAGGAGGTAGGTCCCAGCAATAAAGTAGGTAGGTCCCAGCTCACAATAAAGAAGGTGGTCCCAGCTCCCAGCAATAAAGTAGGTAGGTCCCAGCCCAGCAAAAAAGTAGGTAGGTCCAGCAATAAAGTAGGTAGGTCCCAGCAAACAAGTAGGTAGGTCCTAGCCCCCAGCAAACAAGTAGGTAGGTTCCAGCCCCCAGCAAAAGTAGGTAGGTCCAGTCCCAGCAATAAGTAGGTAGGTCCCAGCTCCCAGCAATAATTAGGTAGGTCTCAGCTCCCAGCAATAAAGTAGGTGGCTCCAGCAATAAAGTAGGTGCTCCCAGCATAAAGTAGGTAGGTCTCAGCTCCAGCAATAATGTAGGTAGCTCCCAGCAATAAAGAAGGTAGGTCCCAGCTCCCAGCAATAAAGTAGGTAGGTCCTAGCTCTCAGCAATAAATTAGGTAGGTCCCAGCTCCCAGCAATAAAGTAGGTAGGTCCCAGCTCCCAGCAATAAAGTAGGTGTCCCAGTCCCCAGCAAAAAGTAGGTAGTCCCAGCTCCCAGCAAACATATAGGTAGGTCCAGCTCCCAGCAAAAATATGTAGGCCCCAATACCCCCTCCATGGAGCAGATGATGATCCCCCCATGCAAAGATACCTCTCTGAATCAAATTTACTCACAGTCAGTGTCCCCTCGTACTTGTGCTGCCTGTCATGCAGGGATCCGATCCATCCACGAACCAACTGTCCAACTCTAATCCCTGACTTGCGCTCAGCTTCTTCTGCTGTGCTCCACACAGACTTTACATCTGCATCTCTCTCCTACTCTGGTCCTGCTCCCACGCTACTCACGTACATGTGCATAGAGGGGGCGTTACGGAGGGGCTATGGACCAATCAGGGATGCGTACGTATGCTGAAATTGCCCTTATTGGTTAAAGTCCCCAGGTGCTGCTCTGAGTCAAAAAAAATTGTGCATTTATCGCCAATACTGTTTAAAACTACAACAAAAAAAATACATCTGCCGCCTTTCTAATTTGTCCAGGTGCGCGCCATGAGCAATATTTTCATGACAGGAGCGGCACTGCCTGTTTCTCTTTTCTCTGGGCTGTGTCCACCTCCAGACTTCCCTTTCCTCCCTCCCCGTCCCCTCCATAATGAGTCCTCCTGCAACAGTGCTTGCTGCTTAACAGTTCTGGCTGAAAACTGGCACAGAGAAAAAGGGGGGCCACATATGGTTGCAGTTGTTATATGATAATTTGTGGTTAACTTACATATCCATGGCACTTCCATGACCCCACTTTATATGCCTTTCCCACTTATCTTGCTTCCGCCCTCACCTTATACCTATACCCAACCGTTTAATCACACCTATGCCCCCCGCCTGGAATTTATC
Organism: Hymenochirus boettgeri; assembly: GCA_019447015.1. Taxonomy (NCBI): domain Eukaryota; kingdom Metazoa; phylum Chordata; class Amphibia; order Anura; family Pipidae; genus Hymenochirus; species Hymenochirus boettgeri. The sequence goes on from JAACNH010003649.1 coordinate 2,060, forward strand.
ACAGATTCATACACCGGGTTGACTCAGCACAAATGGCGATGATCAAATGTTTAGCCGTTCCATCGTGTGTTGTTCATCGGTCTGACTGGCAGATCAATGAACATTGGCCAACAGAACAGCTACACACGAGATAGACAATGCTAAGTAGTAGAAAAATTTTCTTAATCAATATTATATATATTATATATATATATATATATATATATATATAATTATAGGAACGTTAGTGGAGTGACAGGCTCATGACATTTTGCCCGGGTCTCTGTTCACTAACGGCTGATGTGCCTATACTATGGATCTGGAGTAGTGTTGGGGTGTCCACAATCGTATTTATTTGTCTGCTAGTTATACACTTATAGACATTTCTACATTTGACTTCAAAGATGCTATCATTCATTTTTATTGCAAAATAATCGAGGCAGGCAGTTCTCTGATGTTGCTAGAATATTGGAAGGAAGTTATGGTTTATTTATGATATTTAGCTTAAACGAGTGTTTACTATCATATACAAGATCTCAAACTGTAACTGTTATCTTAATGGCTGATGAATTGCATTTAAAATCCAAATTTAAAATACAAAAATGCGAATATTTCCTCTGCTTGCAAGAAGACTGTGTGCAGACAATTGGATTCAAAGGGTGATAAAAGAACATCTGCTATAAATATTTCAATCATTTCCTTCTGAGACATACAGAAAGGAAAATCTCACTGGGAGATTTACTGATAAGCAATAATTAAATGTTTACTTGGGAGGAAATAAGAAAATGAAAACGAAAACTCTAATAGACAGACTGTTGTTTATTTCTACCCAGAGTATTGAGAGTTCTGTAAGATTTCTTCCTTAATATCTACATCTATTCTCTAGGTCTTTTTCTATAATACTAATAAACTATACATAGAGCAGATCCATGATATTTTAGTCTACATGGCATTGGTTGTGCATGTCACAAAAATTCTGTCACACAAAGTATAATAATCTCTTCCCCAGTCACTTGTAATTTTAACCTTTAAACTTAATTAAAGAGTACACCTCGTAATAATATGATTTAGGTTCATTGAAATCACACCCTTTGGGGTTTTATGGTTTAGCAATTTAGAATAATAATTTGTTAAAAAGGCTTTCGTTAATTCAGAATTGTTTTCATGTATTTTAATCAAATTGCATGAGCGGGGAGGACTGGCCCAGTAGGCTGAGGGGCAAATGCCCCCCAGGCTGGCCTCTAATTAAAGATTTGGGCTGCCACAGATGCTATTACTTGGTTACATTCCTGAAAGGCACAGCAAACTCCTCTAGCTCTACGCGCGACCTGGTACTCAGTTCATGCCAGTGTTGTGAGTCATTGAGATCATTAGAAAGTGTTGTCAGTCCTTCAGATCATTAGCCATTGTAAGTCAACCATCCAGTTTAGCAATGTTATCAGCCCTCCAGTTCATTGCCAGTATTGTCAGACCTCCAGTTCATTAGCCAGTGTTGAGCCCTTCAGATCATAGCCAGTGTAAGTTAGCCCTCTAGCATTAGAGTGTTATCAGCCCTCCAGCTCATTAGCCAGTTTAGTCAGCCCCCCCAGTTTACTATTCAGTGTTTGCCAGCCTTCCAGTTCATTAGCTGGTGTTAGTCAGCACTTCAGTTCATTAGCCAGTGTTAGTCAGCTCTCCAGTTCATAGGAGCAAGGAAAACTTTGGGTAATTATAAGTTGACCTAGAAAATCTACCCAGGGGTGAGAACTTAGCAATTCAAGTCATAACCCTGGGTACTGTAAGGGGGGGGGGATCTAGTAATCTTCTAGTATGCTATCTAGTACTCTCTCAGTGCACTCTCTAGCCCACTCTCTAGTTACTATCTTGTACTTCTTTAGTCCACTCTCTAGTACAAACTAGATTACTATCTAGTACTCTCTCATATACTATCTAGTACTCTCTAAAACACTATCTAGTACTCTCTCTAGTAACTAATAGCACTTTCTCTAGTATTCTCTCGTTACCATATGTAGAGAGAGTGCTTATGATCAGTGAGATTATCTCTATACAATGAGAGTAACAGATTTACATTATATTAGTATTTCTGTCGCTCTCCTCCAAGAAGTTTTGGAATTGTTGCACTCTCCTCACTCTTAATTAAAAAATGCATTTCAGGGAGATTGAATACAACTTCAGGGAGACTCCCTGGTGATGGGTTGATGCAGGCCAAAAGGTCCCATTCCCTCCTGTGCATGAGAAATACTAACAGCAGCCTTGGTTGCCACTTTGTGAAAAGGATGCAGACCTATATTCCAGCATTACACTAAGGGAGATTCAAATTATTAAAACAGAGTTAAACCCATGCTACCCGATGCAGTATCAGGGATCTGGTTAGCGTGGGTTTAAGTCCACTTTTCCGGGGGCTGCACCATTTGCCATTATTGCACAGGCTACTATGTAATGTATGTAACAAATGGCTTTGATTTGGTGGCATAAGGATGACGCAGCTTATTGTTGGTTTCCCATGATGCAATAAATCACGTATAGCTGCGTTACAGGGAAATTTAATCTTACCATGACCAGAGGCTGCCATTAGGTGCCTTGTTAGCATCCTTTGTTTATCAGCTCCTGTCCTTATCAACTAGTTTTGACCTACTAAGTAACTACTTCTCCACTGAAATTATGTGTATAGAATATATATATAAGGGAACACTACCTACAGTGTAATAAAAGGATATTACGCCTTGAGGAGTTCCAGGACCATATCAAAGCACGAGGCTGGCACAAGGAATGTTGCAATTTAGATATTGATATATAAAGTAGAGTTGATCCAGGGATATTTCCGATTGTCGGGAAGGAATTATTTTCCCCTTCATAATCTGGTGGTTGTTTTTTTTTTGCCTGCCTCTGGATCAAAGTTAGGCTGGAGGAAATGAGGGTATGTTAGATGGGCTGGACTGGATGGACGTATGTCTTTCGTCAACTTCAAATACTTTACTAACTAAGGGGAAGTAAATCCATATATTACACTGTAGGTAAAGTATTATTCTATAATACATAGGATTTTGTATTTTTTTTTTTTTTGTTTTAGTGGTTTTTTTAGGGTTTCCCAAAACTTACTTAGACTGTCAGTTTTAACTTAAGATACAGACAATATTGGGAAGTTAAACTGTTAGGGTGAGTAAGGGGTAACCCTAACCACCCCTCCCCCCCCCTTAACACCCCCCAACCTACCCAACTACAGTAAAAAAAAAACTGGAAAATTAATCTGTCAGGGGAGAGGAAATGGAAACATTTTTTCCGGGTTCACAGAGACAGAGGTTAACCAGCTGTGGTCATTAAAATGACATTCGGTAAGAGCAGACAGATAATAATACTGCAGGCAGAGAGAGGGGACAGTAGTGTGTGCATAGGGAATAGGAAGGTGCAGTGGAGAAATCAGTCACTCAGTGATGTCACTGAGTGACTGTAATGATTCTTGCCACTCACCTCCCATTCTAAATCCCTAGCCTTATGTATTATTATGTTATGTTCTCATGCAGTGGTAATCTCATAGTTTAAGCTATCCGCAGAAGGGAAAATTCTTCATACCATCATCAACAACATCCGACTAATCCATACAAAACAGTTTTCTCACGGAAGTTCACTGAGCAATAAGGTGTCAGACATCTCAAAAAAATCTTCCTGTCAGTACCTAGTTTTAGTCATGATTATTTACTGTACCTTATCAAACATAACTGTGGGGGAAAGAGACACATGGAAATAAAAAAAAAAAAAACACAAAACCAATGTCTCTTCTCCTCCGGAGCTTGTGTTTTGCTTGAAACCAGTTAAAATATTTGACTAAACAGGGCGGTTATAAGTGGCCAACCTGCGGCCTGTTTGAGAAAAAGCGTTGTCTGCAAGATCTTCAGGTATTTAAAATAAAAAAAAGTGAAAGTATAATAGTAACTTTTTAATGTTGAAATTGAAGTAATTATAAGTATAAAAATCTCTGCAAAAGTCATCCCTAACTTCTGGGGCCTACAAATCTAGCTTGAGGAAGTGCCACTCGATTTAATTATATATTTGTGTTCACCACAGGAACACAGATTCATAGAAATGAAAGGCAAGGCCCATAAAACAAAAATGGAAAATTCACTGTTAAAATGTAACAAAAAAGCATTGGAGAGCGGCACGGCTATTCCTTAAGGTACTAAAGGAGACTCCAGTGACTTCACTGCTGAAGCCAAGAACACAGATCAAAATAATATCCCTAGGAGAGCATTGTTTTACAAAGATTTGATGGGCGTGAAACAGGAGAGCAAGTGGCATAAAAACTGAAATAGAAAATAACTTTTCAGAGTGAGAAAAAACATTTGGGAATGCTAATGAAGATATTTATGTGTGGTTATGCTAAGGCAAAGTTGACCCAAAGCCCTAAGACACGTTGATAATTAACTGCTCTTGTATAAACTATATTTTTTGGTAATTAATGTTCCGGTTTGGAATGGGTGGGAACAAAGGGGAGATTCATCAATTTGTGGTGCCTGAAATTAGCTTCTCACAAATCTTTAAAGCCATTTAACAACCAAATAAAGTATGTGGAGACTTGGCTATTGCTACATTTTTAGTGTGCAAATAAGACTTAAGGAAATTAGACTTTTGGTTATATATTTATGAAAAAAGAAATCATGTTTACAGTTACCCTACTTAACATAACAAAGATAAGGGTATTACCCTATTTTGCAAGACGAGAAAGGGTTTGTATACAAAAACATGTGAATTGCAATTAAAACTAGCACAGTAATTTCTTACTCTCTGCCTCCACCTATTCTTTGCCTATGTATTTGAGTGCCGGACGAGCAGAACAGAAATTAGAGGTTCTGGCCTTCCTGCCCTTAGGAATTTTGTTTGTAAAAAAGTTACAAGAGTATTTGGAGACAACCCTCTGTGTCCTTACCGCTGGGTAAGAACCCTCAATGGAGCGTGGAAGGTAAGTATTACATCTCCCCCTATTTCTCTTTGTTAACCTAGTTTGTTGCAACCCTAATCTACACCATGTTAAAATGTAATTTTTTATTAATACAGAAAATATGTTGGATAAAATGATGAAATAGTCTGACAGGGAAAAAAAGCATAAACTGAATTTCTTTATAATATGCCCTCTTCATTTTCAGTTTTTTTTATGCAATAAGAACTACAAATGTGTGACTGTACTATTTTAGGTCTTGCTTTTTTTTTCACTCCCACCACTGACTCCTTGCCCGATTGAAACTCCCTCCTCATTCAACCCCTTCCACATGGCTTTGGATGTCTTTGTTAGCAATTTTCGAGACTCTAAATAAAGAAATCAAACACTACCAGTGATCTCGAGTTCTGGAGATCACCTGAGCACTCTTCAGAGCTCAAGATTTGCGATCTCTCTTTGGTTTTGTGTCGCACCTCTCAACATCTCATCTTTGTAGGCATGTTCTGCTTCTATATTCTCTCCGTCCCAGTCACCTTTGTGTTATAGCACTTAGATCACTATCTGCTTGTGGTGTATCTCGTTTGATCCACTGTTACTGACATTTGTACGTCCTCTTGATCTTGATTCTTTGCTGCTGTTCTTGACTCATAGTAATTGAGGTTGACTAAAGAAATATATAAATCTAGTCTTTCCTTACTATACTAGTTTTTAACCCTACCTAGCAGTTGATCAAGAGGGCTAGGCCACTCGTTTTTGCGCATTTGGGCTCGGTTTGCACGCAATTGCACATGCAATATTTTTCTATTAAATCGCAGCAAAGCACCAAAATCTGTTTAGGTACGTTGCAAATCCGTTTGCTATATGGTATCACGTGCACATCTGCATTTTATGAGCAATCGCATGCGATTCCATCTCAAAGAACAAATTGCAAGCGTAATTGCATCTAATTTGCATTCTAATCACACTGAAATTGAACGCGCAAACTGGTGTGTGTTGTGTGCAATTTGCATTTGCGATGCAGTGGTCCGTGCCCTAAGGCCCAGAAAAAAAAAACTCCAAATGGCAATCAGAAAGTATCCCGGACCAACCAGAACTACAGTATATGTATTAGTACCAATAATGCTCAATCATTTTTAGTTTTGGAAACTTATCCACTCACTTTAAAAGCTATTCAATAAACTTGCCATTACCACATCTGCTGGAGGAAAGTTTCAATGGTATCACTGTAAAGAAGCCTTTCCTAACCTTTTCCTTCTAATCTCAAAGGATGTCCATGGGTCCTCGATATGACTATTAGTGAATAATGCATCAGAGTATTAGTTCCCCTTTCTATGAATACTTTCCATTTCCTAGACGTCCCTTTTGTATATGTATAAAATGCACCACATATTCCAAATGAGGCCTTACCAGTGCTTGTAAAGAGAGAGAATAATATTTTTCTTCTTTAGATTTATTCCTCTTTATGCAAGACAATAATTTGCTAGCTCTAGCTGTGGTGTCTGGCATTGTGTGTTATCTCATAGAACCTCAAATCTTTTTTCATTAGAGATTCACTAAGCACAGAGTTATTTATGGTGTAGGTGGCATAAGGATTTAAATATAATGTTGATTAAATTTATCAACATTTTATCTCAACTGACACTCTGCTGTCCATTTTAATAATCTATCTAGGTCTGCTTGCAATTGCAATGAATGAATCATTTAAAGTTTCCAAAGCTCTGCATAGTTTAGTGTCATCAGCAAACACAGAGACCTTGCTCTCAATGCCCCTTCTAAGTCATTTATAAACAGATTAAACAGAAGCGGCCCCAGTACAGAACCCTGAGGCACCTGCTTAGAACTTTAGCCCACATAGATGTAGCTCCTTTACCACCACTCTCTGTTTGCGATTAGAGATGGCCGGTTCGCGGACCCGAACGGATCCGCCGCGGATTTATCCCTCCGCGAACGGCGATATCCGGATTTTACGGATTTCGCCTTCCGAACTTCCGAACCGCAGATTATTTTTTTTTTCGAAAATTTTAAAAATAACGAGTATCCCCGTAATTACGAAATCCGCGATCTTCCGGGGCAGGAAAACCCGAAGATCCTCGTAATTACGCGTATTCTCGTAATTAGCGGAATTTTCGTAAAAACGAGAAATTCTTGTAAATTCAAATTTTGGGGATTATTTTCAAGACGGAGCAAGCCACATGACCCAAATTAGCAATGGCAGCTAACATGATTTTTGCCAGCCCCCTGGGTATAAAAGGCTGCTTCACAGGCGACATTTTGTCAGTGTGTTGGAGTGTGTTTAGTGGAGACCTGACAGTGTAGGAGTTGGAGAGAGATTTTTGCACTTTTTGAGCTTTTTGAGCTTTCTGTGTGTGGATTCAGTGTGGTGGTTTAGCACTTGTTGTGTTACCCACCCCTGTATTCACACATCTTGAGACCCAACAGTCCTTTTAAGGACTAACTTTGTGAGACCCAAAAGTCCTTACTAACCCCCCTGTAAGTCTTTGGACAAATTTTGTGTTAGACCTTTTAGAGGTCTAGGTGTCCTGTTTTTTTGTTTGTCTTTCTGTATCTGTGTGTCAGTGTCTGTGTGTTTTGTATAGCTGACAGTGCTGCCTTTGCAGCCATCAGCAGCTTTGCTGTCTGATCTGTGTGCTGTTCTGTCGTTGTGTCTGTGTCCTATTTGTGCTTTTAGTGTAAAAAAAAAAAAGCTTTGTGTTTACTTGCTTCTGTGTTGTTTTGTTGCTTTGTCTTTGGTTTGTGTTGTGTGTATATATATATATATATATATATAATATTATATATATATATATTTTTTTTTTTTTTGGTTAAAATTTGGGAGAGGGAAATGCCTGGCAGGGCAAGAGGGAGAGCCAGGAGCAGGGGTGCTTCTGCACATGGAGGGAAGAGGCAGAGGGAGCCTACTGAAGGCTCTGGCCAGGAGCTACCGGGCCCTTCGCAGGGCAGCGGTAACCGTGCCGATATTTTTAGGGGTAGCCGGGCTAGGGCTATCCCTTCTGATCAGGAAGGCAGTAGGTAGTAGAGTGGATTACCCAGCCTTCCTCATCCACCTCCTCACAGGCACAGAGCAGCCGAGCTGCTACTGTAGATATTGTGCCTGCTCCTTCCTCACTGAGGCTCCTACTGTGGGCATGGACCTGATCCTCTCTATCAGGAGTTCGTTGCCCACATGAAGCATACCTTCGGGATCCGGGAGGAGTCTCGGGATCTGTTTTCGCACACTATGTGTGGGGCTAGTGTGCTTGAGGAGGAGCCGTGCACTGATGCACAATCTTTCCTGTCGCCCGAGGCGGAGGAAAGTGCTCAGTGCACAGGGGGCAGGAGGCTGACGATGTCACGCAGCAGTCTGTGAGCAGCCAGGGAACTAATGCAGGGGGGAGGTTCCAGATGCTGCTGCTGTTAGTGACGCAGCCTCCAGTATTGAGGAGGTGGAAGTGGACGATGAGGTACCGATCGTCCAGGGTGCCCTCTGTGAGAGAGGAGAGGAGGATAGTGTCTCTGAGGGATGTCCTCAGAGCATGAGCATGATCCTGAACCCAGAGGCAGGACTGGGGGCAGGGGCCGGGGCAGAGGCAGTGCACCACATGCCAGCAGGTGACCTCTGCTCCGAGTCGTGCCGGTGGCTCAGCGTGGGGAGTTCTTCTCACTGGCTCCAGGTGACAGACAGTTGCAGTGTGCAAGTTGTGCCTGCAACGTGTTAGCCGTGGGAGACCACATCACATTTGAGCACCTCCTCTATGAGGAGAACATTGATTCTGCACCACTTTGCCCGGTGGGAGCAGCGGACAGGGAACGTGCAGGCACCCACACGTTCCCTACCTCGTGCCCAGGTAGCCACCGTTCCTCTCCTCCCCCTCCGGCCCATCAGCTGCTTCCCGGTGGAAGTTAGGGAGGAGAGGCAGCCTTTGGCCCCAGCACCGGGTGTTAAGAGGCCTCTTGACACTGCTGCTGGAGCGTCAGCTAAAAGGCAGGTCTCTCTTCCCCAGTTGTTGGAGCGGAGCAGAAACTGTCCCCCCAGTCACCCCCAAGCCCAGCGTCTCACTGCCGGCTTAGCCAAACTCCTGGTGTGGCAGCTGCTACCTTTCAGCCTGGAGACAGTGCCAGCGTTCAGGGAGTTTGTGGCCATTGGCACACCACAGTGGCAGGTCCCTGGCCGTAGGTACTTTGCCCAGAAGGCAGTACCAGCCCTGCACGACCATCTGCAGGGCAATAATCTGCTTCGCTGGACCACAGTGTGGGCAAGTGTGTCCACATTACTATGGACGGTGGTCCGCAAGCACGCGCCAGGGGCGGTATGTGTCATTTACCGCCCAATGGGTCACTCTGCTAGCCGGCAGAGACGCGGCACGGAGCGCAAGTGGGGAGATGGTGGTACCACCACGCATTGGTGATACGCCAGTCTCCACCCCCCTCCTCATCCGGTGAGCCCTCTTCCGCCACAGCTCCGTGCCCCCCAGAGCCTATGCTTCGTGTCAGGCGAACGGTGCCATGCAGGTTGCAGCTTGTGTGCCTCGGTGATAGGAGCCACAACCGGGCAGAGTTGCTGGCAGCACTGCAAGGGCAGGTGAGAGGTAGCTGACAAGGTCGTGTGTGACAATGCCACCAATATCCTTTCCTGCGCATGGGCAGAGTCACACATGTTCCTTGCCGGCACACGTTCTCAACCTGGTCGTCCAGCGGTTCCTCACCAAGTACCCTGGTCTCCAGGAGGTACTGAGGATGGCTAGGAGGGTGTCCAGTCACTTCAGGCGGTCATACACGGCACCAGCTCGTCTGGCGGTTTCAGCAGCAGAATGGTCTGCCGCAGAACACCTGATTTGTGACACACCACCCGCTGGAACTCTAGTCTTATGATGATGCTGAGGCTTCTCCAGCAGAGGCGAGCCATAATAATACTTGTACGAGTACGAGGAAGATCAGGCTCTGGGGACCTGGGTTTGCTGTTACCCAGGCAGTGGCTGCCTGATTAGCGATGCCTGCCGTGTGCTCGCCCATTTGAGGAGGCCACCAGGATGTAAGCCGCATGATGCCACCATTGCGGATACCATCCCACTGGTGTTCCTCCTTGAGCACACTCTGCGCGGCATACTCGACAGGGCACTCGCTGTCGAGCAGCAGGCACTGGAAGAGGAGGACGCCGACACCGTGATGTTTCCGAGCCCGAACATCACGGTGCAGAGCAGCCGTCCGATGATGAGGAGGGGGATTTCGTCCGATGATGTGGAGGGGGATTTAGGTGACCTGGACCAAGGGGAAATGGGGCATTCCTCTAGGGGGACATCTCAACCCTCCCCAAGTACCACATGTCATTCGTGGTGGGAGAGGTTGAGCCCGACACATTGTCCTCAGTGACATCGAGGCCATGGGGTGCTCTGCGGCAGGCAGTTTGCGGGCGCATGGGCTCTTTCATGCTGCAATGCCTTCGCAAGGACCCCAGGATTAAGGCCATTAAAGAGAAGGAGCAGTACTGGGTGGCCACCCTTATAGATCCCCACTATAAGGGTAAAGTGTCGGAGTTTATCCCCGCATCTCAGAGGGAAGTGTAGAATGGCAGCACTATGAGGCAACACTGCTACGTTGCCTCTGTTTGCCTTCCCAGGTGCTGGCAGGCCTACAGCACCTGATGTTGGGGATCAAGGGCTCACGTCCCCCTGTGCCTGACAGGAGGAGCAGCAGTACTGGAGGCGGCCTGCGGCCAACTTCAGGCTGTTCTTTCCAGCCACAGTTGCCAGGCCCATCTACTGGCAACTCCACCAGGCAACACCCTCAGTCGCCAGGTCACCGACTACATCGGATCCGGGCAGGTGTAGACCACATCAGAGACTGAGGATCCACTGGACTACTGGGTGGCGAGGCTTGATATCTGGCCCGAGTTGGACAGTATGCCATTGAGGTCCTTTCATGCCCGTCATCCAGTGTTCTTTCGGAGAGGACCTTCAGTGCGCAGGGGGGGTTGTAACGGAGAGGAGGACCCGTCTCTCCCACTGAGAATGTGGACCGCCTTACATTCATCAAGATGAATGAGGCGTGGATCACATCTCAGTACAGCACCCCTATTGCTGATGCTGACTGACGAAGGCCTTGCCCCTGGCACCCATACTGCTCCTTCCGCCTCATTTTCCACCTAGAGGCTTAGCTGATGCCAGCTTAGCTGGCAAAATGGCAAATTTTTATTATTGGAAGGGCCATATATGGTCCTACCTTGCTCTACTGCATTTAGGTTATGAAATAACAAATGCTCTGCGACAACAGCTACTCGTGGCTAATTTTTCTAAGATTGGGTCGACCTACTTGGCCCGAGCAGAGTACTCCATATTTGTTCTTCGTTCTCTCTCCATGAGGCACCCTTGGGTGTCACCTACTCTGACCATCTCATACAGCCGCAAAGCTACTCTGTGGCTAATGTTTTCAGCTCGGGTCAATCCTGCCTGGCCCGAGAGCAGTACTCCATATTTGTTCTTCGTTCTCTCTCCCTAAGGCACCTTGTGGGTCACCTACTCTGACCATCTCATACAGCCGCAACAGCTACTCTGTGGCTAATGTTTTCAGCTCTGGGTCATCCTGCTTGGCCCGAGAAGCAGTACTCCATATTACAAAGTGTGGGCTTGCTGTAACTCAATGGTGCTGTTCCTACCCATTCACCTGCTTTCCCTTGCACGAAGCATACTCTGAGGAGAGTCGGAGTAGCCAATGGGTGAGTGTTGTCCAGGGGGCCAAGCCTGCCTGGCCCCACAAAATGGTGGCAAACTGCAGGGGCCTGCTGTAACTCAATGGTGCTGTTCCTACGAAGCCTTACCCTTTCACCTGCTTTCCCTTGCACGAAGCATACTCTGAGGGAGAGTAGCCAATGGGGTGAGGGGTATGTTCCATGGGGCCAAGCCTGCCTGGCCCCACAACAATGGTGGCAACTGCAGTGGCCTGCTGAACCCAATGGTGCTGTTCCAACGAAGCCTTACCCTTTCACCTACTTCTCCTTGCCACAAAGCATACTCTGAGGGAGAGTAGCCAATGGGGTGAGGGGTATGTCCAGTGGGGCCAAGCCTGCCTGGCCCCACAACAATGGTGGCAAACTGCAGTGGGCCTGCTGTAACCCAATGGTGCTGTTCCAACGAAGCCTTACCCTTCACCTACTTTCCCTTGCACGAAGCATACTCTGAGGGAGAGTAGCCAATGGGGTGAGGGATATGTCCAGTGGGGCCAAGCCTGCCTGGCTTTTCAACAATGTTGGCAAACTACAGTGGGCCTGCTGTAACTCAATGGTGCTGTCCCACGAAGCCTTACCCTTTCACCGCTTTCCTGCACGAAGGATACCTTGAGGGGGAGTAGCCAATGGGGTGAGGGGTATGTCCAGTGGGGCCAAGCCGCCTGGCCTCAACAATGGTGGCAAACTGCATGGGCCTGCTGTAACTCAAGTGTGCTGTTCCTACGAAGCCTTACCCTTTCACCTGCTTTCCCTGCACGAAGATACCTTGGGAGAGTAGCCAATGGGTGAGGGGTATGTCCAGTGGGGTCAAGCCTGCCTGGCCCCACAACAATGGTGGCAAACTGCAGTGGGCCTGTGTAACCCAATGGTGCTGTCCAACGAGCCTTACCCTTTACCTACTTTCCCTTCACGAAGCATACCTTGATGGGAGCGTAGCCAAGGGGTAGGGGATGTCCAGTGGGGCCAAGCATGCCTGGCCCCACAAGCATGGATGGCAAACTGCAGTGGGCTTCTTTAACTCAATGCTGCTGTTCCTACGAAGCCTTACCCTTCACCTCTTCCCTTGACGAAGCATACCTTGTAGGAGAAGCCAATGGGTGAGGTATGTCCAGTGGGCCAAATGCCTGGCCCACAACAATGGTGGCAAACTGCAGTGGACACTATGTACCATACCCATTGCCTTTTTGCCTTTTGGTGCAACTACTATATAGGGATATGGCCATGTGTGTGTGTAAGGCAATATGTAGGTAATACAATTATAGTACCGACATATAGCTATAAATAGATATGTGTAGTAATTTTCAATAAAATTGATTTGAATCATCTGAATAATTGATATCGAAAATGTAAGACAAAAACATTTTTTTTCCTGAATTTATTAATATATACATTTTTTTAAACTTTACACAAAATAAAAAACAAACAAAAAAAGGGTTACTGGGGTGCCCTCCTCTCCAGTCTGGTCAGGCAGCGGTCTAGGCGCCGCACCATGTGGCGCATCTCCCCCGCATGCTCTGTAGTTTCTGTGGAGGAAGATATTGAGAGAATTGTGTTGAAGATGTTTGAGCACATTTCCTAAGCACCATGCGGTAGATGCAATTGCACCTGATAACTACTTACACATACATGGTACTGCAATGCTAAATGTTGCGGTATGTCATAAAAAGGAAAGCTAGCTATAAAGATATCATTATTTCTAAAATTCTTAGTTTATATTATGCATACCTAGTATGTGATGGTTAACAGTGATTTCTACTGATTGGCGTTGGATGGGTTACACATGCTCAGATCTCTACGACCACTGAATCAACCCAGGGACTGGTCAAGGGCAAGACCATAACGGTCTCTATTAGGGGTCCTGCAAACAGGAAGTCATTATTTCCGTTGCATTATTTATACACAGACACAATGCTGATTGCTGAATGGGCAGATTAAGGTCATTGGGATGGATAAATACTGCTCTTTTTTCCTTAAAAGTATATATATTATCACTGAACTTCCACTTAAAGCGATTATTATTGCATCTGGGGGATCACTGTAAAAGCAGTAGGTAATGCTGGCATAAAACATTACGTTTATTGCTAAATTGTATCAGAACATTCTTGGTTTTGTATCACTAGGACTGTGCTACATACAAATTTTTTGAAGTGGTGCAGCCCCCATAAAGCATTGTCAAACCCACAGTACCCAATGTTGCATCATGTAGTGTGGATTTTACATTGGGAAAATACAGATATTAATAGTCTTGTATATACATTTCATTAACGTTGCATATGATTTACTTAGATTCTCAAGCATGGCCGCCGAGTGACTGAGAGGCAGGAGGTGCTGGAGGGGCTGGAGAGGTGGAGAGACTGGAGGGGCTGGAGAGGGTGGAGGGGGGGTGGAGGGCCTGTAGAGGCTGGTCCTGCTTCCTAGAAAAAAAAATGTTTTATTTCAACATAATGTCCAATCCATTAGTAATATATTACATGTATAAGAAATTTCCTAAAAGGCTATGTAGAGTGTAAAAATCTATTTTTAATAATTGATCAAACATTTATTGTTTGACTTTAACTTCCTTCAAAAGGCTCATTTTGTAACTAAAAAGTGGGCTCATAAATGGTTTAACGTCTATGATTGGGTATCATGTGCATATAAGTAAAAGAAATCAATTTTTACTGTCGATTTTATTTTAACTTTATTGCTTTAAATAAGGGCTTGCCATGGAATGGAAGGTGTGGGCCACCAAGTGGGTTTACCGTGTCTATTGTTGGGTATCATTTGAATAAAAGGACTTATGTTATAAGTCACTTTTCAGTGATTTATTTTTGACTTACTTTACCCTTTAGATAGGGCTATTAGAATATAAATTAATGTAATTAATAGTGAATGATGAAATACAAAAAGAACTTGGAATGCACTCTCGCTACTCAGCCAATGTAAGGATTATTTTGATGTTTTTTAAAGAAAATAGTAAAAATATGTTTGTCAGATAGTGAATTAAATATTTTACTGAAGTATGATAATCAGATAATCAAGAATAAAAATACAAAGTGCCTTCTATTATCGCCGATACGGCAGCCTACTATTGAGCCGTGCTCTGATCGACAATGCCTGAGGCGTTAGAAGGGACAGTGGTTGTTATGAGTGTAAGCAAATCGCGAGATCGGCACTGAGCCCTCATTTATTCTGCGCCTCCCCTTCCGAACATGAGGGGTGCTGCCAGGGGGGAGGGATATCTATAACCTGAGCAGTGAGGTAGTCAGTGCATTATAATTGACCTTCAGCTAATGCCATTTGTAGCAGGAAGTTCGTTTCCTTGTTTTACAAAATCCCAATTTACGAAATCCTCGTTTTTACGAAAAACTCGCTTTTAGTATTCTGGCTTTACGGAGAATCCTCGTTTTACGTGAATCGCTGGAGATCCTTGTGTTGTTACGTGATCGCTACGTAGAATCCTTTGTACAGAATCCTCGTCTTTGACGGGATCCTCGGTTTTTGTGGGACATGGAATCCTACATTTTTCAAAAAAAAAATACCGTTTTTTAAAGCACGTCCGACTGTATTTTTAGGTATGTTAGGCAGTTGAATACGTGTTTCTAAGGACATTACCAGGTCCCCGAGTGATCTAAGGCATTACCAGGATAGTTAGGACCACATTTAATGCGGATTTTGCCGAACTTTCATTTTAAACGTTTTTAACGGGTTCCGATCGCGGATTTTCGAATTTACGGATTTTTCTGAAAATCCGCGGATCCTCATCGACGGATTTTCGAAGTCGGACATCATTGCGATCCAAAACCATCGCTATCCATGTGGAAAGTTTTTTGGTGGGCCGCTAGACTGAAGTTTTTACTCACCTTGTGGACAGTATCAAAGCTTAGCAAAAGTATACTACATCCTGCATGCCAGAAACTTAAAGTCTTACTCCAAACTTCTTCATAAAAACCATAATTGGCTGACAAATCATGCTCGATCATCCTACTCTCTGTATCTTGCCTGGCTATTCTGATTACTGTATATGGACTTTGGCTTCTTCCTGTCAATGCTTTAGTACGATCCTGATCTCGCACCTCATCCTTCTGAGAGCCATTCTCTTTCTTGTCAGTGCCTCTACTGTCTGTTTAGCTTCGGATTCGGCTTCTGGAGATAATCCATTAATCTATATAGGTCAGACTAATTGACGCTGCATATTAAGCACAGGAAACATTTGCACCATTTTACAGAAAACCTCTTACGGGGAGAT
Source organism: Hymenochirus boettgeri (assembly GCA_019447015.1). Taxonomy (NCBI): domain Eukaryota; kingdom Metazoa; phylum Chordata; class Amphibia; order Anura; family Pipidae; genus Hymenochirus; species Hymenochirus boettgeri. The sequence goes on from JAACNH010003649.1 coordinate 17,915, forward strand.
TAAATTTGTAGAGTCACCTTACTTACTTAGCCGAATACGTCGTTATTGCAATCACGGATAGGGCTAAGGGTTAAGAGCGTGGCTTTAATGCCTCCCTCACAGTACCATGTCGCAAAACTTAACGGATAGGGGTTTTACATCTATAGCACGTGCTATTTCCAAAACCATTTGGAAATGGCGCGTGTGCTCTAAAACCATCTAAACCCCGTACCGAATTTCTTCGGTTTAACGTGGTTTAGAGGAAAAGTCCCTATATTGAATCCCCCCTTAGTTTGCCAAATTTTTAAGATTTTTTTGTGAAAATACATTATAATCTAAACAATTGTTGACTTCTGTTGCAAATAATTTAGAAGATTGGTAAAGGAGTAATGTCTCTAGATCCTTTAAAATTAATGTTAAAAAGAACACAGAACTATATCTGTTTTCTTTTTGGTTTCGATTAAAAATAAGAATGAACAAAACAGTTTTAGCTTATTAACAAACACATGAAAAGTGCAGAATGTTTAACATAAAGATTAAAGAAAATCAACTTAAGGGTTTCATTTTCTGCTTATGTTGCTGGGCTATGTGAGTAGAATGTAAATAGATGTATTTGTGACCTTAGAATGCGCACCATTTCTTTAAAGCAATACTACCTTCAATTATCGCTCTACGCTTCTTGTTACACAAATAACTGAATTTCATTTGAAATACCGTATTTATTTAGGACTATTCATTACAGTGCTGTTTGAAAAAAAAGATATATAATATTTTTGTGTATTCTTCCTGTGTTTCAGATATTATGATTTGCAAATTGCAGTTTACAGTTGCATTTGTGATATATGTTTAATGTTTTATAATGTAATGTAATGATCACTGTAACTTGTTTGCCACCAATAGGAATGATTTACTGAAAAATAGCAAGGGACCAGTTTTTCAAAAAATGTTTTCTAATGCAAATCTGAAAAGACCTGGTCTTGAAATCATTAATGTGTTTTTTTCTATAAAATCAGTACTTTAAGTAAGAAAACATATAGTTTGTTCAAAATCCAAAGCTATGACTCATTAACTTATACTGTCTTAAATGGTACCAGTGTAAATAGTATTTATGTGAATGTGACGGTCTTGTAGTGACCTTTTATGGTTAGTGGGGGGGGGGGTGTTGGGGTGTTATCAACAGTTGCATGTACCTGTGTCTAATGATAAGGTTGGAATGGTTTTTGTGTGTAAATGAGCTCTGGTTGCCATGACAAACAGAGGGTAGGGTGGGTGTTGGGTATATCAGTCGTGTGTTGTACATGTGTCTGTGTGTGGTTAGGGGTTTGTTTGGTTGTTTTTGTGTTTCTGACTTTAAAACCAACCTTTTTAATAATCTGGGCATGGTTGCCATGGAAAACAGACAGTGAGGTGTGCTGTGAAAAGGAGGTGGCACACCCAGCTTAGTGTGATGCTGAACATTCATAGGAAGCTGCAGACCTGCCTAGTTATAAAGCACAGTAGAACCCCTCTATCAGTTCACAGATCATGCGAACCTGCAGTTGTGCTCTCAGAAAACATAACAGAGACTTAACACGTATTGGAACAATCTGGTTACCAACCAACAATCCTTGAATTCATACAATTTTTTTGTAACTTTTGCAGTTTACAGTCCATCAAGCCACTCCGAAAAAAAAAAAAACATCTTAAGTTAAGTCTGCGAGATTTAATCTGGGACTTGTATGCTGTGTGTTTAAAATGAGTGTTTTAGACGTGTTTGATCTTCCAATCACAAGTAAGCTTTAGGTTTTGATCTGTAACGTCATTGTGGAAGTGTGCTTCTAAAAATCCAGTTATTTGTATGCTGAAATACCATAGATAAATATAGGCACAAATAATAATTTTTAAAAAAGTATATAAGATGAGCATTTGAGTGTTTCTGGAAGGCTGTCATACATGCCCCTATGGCTGATAAATTAACACAGTGTAAAAATGTAGGCTTTCAAAGTCTATTCAATGTGCTATTTGGTGTGTGGAGAGAATCGTATAAAAATGCAGTATGTGCCTAAAGACAATTGAATAGTGGCCAATTATTTGTACACTTGACAAGGCTTCGTTCTCAAGGACCTCCAATGCCCATTAGTAGTTCGGCAAGTAATCTGGGAAGTTTTAGTTATAGAAATCTGCCTGTATATACTATTAAAGCGATGAACAGTCTTAATTAGGTTGATTCACATCGAGGAGTAAAAGCTTGGTTCGTGACATCGTACGTCTTGAAGTTGTTCGGGGTAAATACATCCATTTGTAGCTGAATAGCATAGATAACACTAACAAGTAAATTTCGTACCTTGCATGTTAGCTGAACTAGTAGATGGTATTGATTAAAGGGGTCTACATAGCGTCCTCAATCACATATGGTCATTTATTGGTGTGGAGAGACATCTGGTACTTAGTAACATGCAGTATGTGCATCAAATTTGTTACAAATAGTAGGTCACACTATGTACGCACAGGCTGCGCTACATGGCTGTGAGGTTACCAATAACAGGTAAGCGCTTAGTAATGATCCCTCCTACGAATACAAAGAGCACTACAGAAGTGCTATGATAGCTTGTGCACGGTAGATTCTGGAATTACCTGTCGCGTGTCACAATCAGAGATACACTCACATGACTGGAGAACAGAATCTAGGGGAGAGCTACAATCATATAAAATAACCTGGTCGCCTTAGACAGAATGGCCCTGCGACATAGACAAAAAATGGAGAAAGTCTTTGTTTACTATATGCGGCATGTTCAACAAAACTGTAACTTTCGTATTTGTTTAGTTCTATTTTTTAAAAGCGTTATAGCCTTCAAAGATAGTGTCAGTCGCACGACGTATGCGTTGCACTGGCCAGCACGGTGCTGAACACACCGGAGTCCTTTTTGTATAAGAGTGGTAGAACTCATGAATCTTACAGACCGTGTGTCATTAAATCGAATAAAGTGTCCAACTGAACAGAGAGCGAGTATCGAAAACAGTAGTGCACTTCAAAAATGTAATTTTTTTTTTTTCCTTATCCTTAGTTACGAGATGGTTTGAAACGTTTAGGGTTTAATCAGTCTAGGATATGTACCCAATGAACTATTATTAAAAATAAGTTTACAGTTTTAATAACTTTATCTGTTCAGAAACTGGGCTCTTTGGTCTTGGTGTTTATTATACCTGGTACACAGTGCTTTGACTAAAACACAGTATGTGATATTGTTTTGTAAAAGTGGCCTTCTTTGTGTACTATAAGATGCTTCTGCACAAGTATGTTCGCAAAATAATTAACTGAGAAAAAAACAATCCATAATCATCTAGAACAGAAATTATATCACAGAGAAAAGGGAGTTGCTAGTTAAAAGTTAGGATAGTAAATTTCTACCTCTTGAATAAACATAGAAACCTTAAATGGTTTCAGAATAAGCTATGCTTTATTCTGCATGGATTGCAGAAGGATTAGCTTGACATTCATTATTTTAATTGACTAAACAGATTTTAATGAAACAAATGTCTAAGAAGGTCCCTCTTTTTAAGAACAATGTTAAGTAGTCACCCCAATTTGAAACTAGTATGTTCCAATTTCTAGAACAGTTAACAGATCCCCACATGAATCTATAAATAGCAAACATGCCTTGCTTTAACCAAACGCTGACACCAGACTCTTAGACATTTTAGTTTGGTGTTATGACTTAACAATTAGTGTATAGCATGGGGGTATTTAGTAATGTTAGATAGATGAGACGTTCTAAAGAGTTGGATGCAACGTTAAAAGGAGACAGGCTGGTAGTTTGAAAAGACCAGGTAGGTAGGGTCCAGAGAGGGTTTTTTAAGAAAGAGGTTTGACACACACTGTAATAATAAGGCACAGGCAACAATCCAGAGGTCAGAGAGGAAATTAAAAAGTGATCAGAGGCGGCATGGGAAAGGACTTTTAGCGCGGCAAGTCTGGTAAGAGGAGGGGGGGGTCATAGGGTACCATTTGTAATAGCGCGAAGGACAACAGGTAGTTGAAGACTCCAGAATGGATCGACGAATGAAAGATTCCAGAACATGCAGTGGTTGGCGGGGCAGGCAACACAGGTTAGTCCTGGGTTGAGGGGACATAGAGTAGGAATGTCATCTAGTTGGTTGATTCTAAGAGCCTCTCAGAAGGTCCTGAGGGTGTTAATGAATGAAAGAGTTCATAACAGGAGGCTCAAGTAGAGTTTTAAAGTAGCAAAAAACAAGACAACATTAAGTTATTGTGTTAATGTTTATGTGCTAAAGTAGAGTTGTTTAGCTACGAAAGACGAGAAATTAAAGATGGACAACTGAGTGGTCAAGTCTGCCTGACCTTGTAGGACTTTTTCCACAGCCACTCCTCAGCTGCAAACCAGTACAGTGGCATAGAAATTGGTATCTATATGTGAGCTGTAGGGACAGGGGTTAGCGAGTGGTGAAATTGTGAGTTTTTAGGGGGAGCAGACGAAGTAGTCAATAATAGTGGATAAGAAAGATGAGTCTATGAATGTATTAGCAAATCAGTGTTTAGAATCCGACATGAGTTCCAGTGAGGCTAGAAACCTGAGTAGAAGAGGATAGCGCCGGTCTAATTATAGAGGTCGATGCTCGGGGGTGTTGAAACAGTGACGTAGATGGAATGTCGAGAGAGGAGAGTGGGAGAGTATACTATAGCAAACTCTGAGACAGAAAGATATTTTTTAGTAAAGACCAAGTCCAGGAAGTGCCCATTTTATGGTTCGTAGTGTTGTTCCACTGCTGGGAGGAGATCAGGAGGAGAGTTTAGTGAGAAGAAATGAGGAATAGGATTGCTCGGATTGCTTAGCGACTCAATGTGACCCTGAAGTCACCTAGTAATGTGATATCTGGACAGTCGAGGAAGGAAAAGAAAGATAAAGAGACAGATTCAAACTCTGTAGGAGAATGTGGCTGGGGCTGTGGCTCAGAAAGGGATCTGTAAGACTGCTTACTCGAAGACACAAAAGGGGTGGAACAAGTGGGCACAGCTGGACTTCAATAAAGGAAAAAGCAACAGAGTGGCGGAAGAGAACAAGTTTTAAAGAGCTGATTGGGGAAAGAGAAGTACTACCCCTGCACCCCTCCTGAGGCACCGAGGCGTAATGAGAGAAAGTAAAAAAACCATGCATAATCGAAGCTTCAACTGCAGTATCATGGTGCAAGATCAAAGTCTCCATAAAGACCAGGGAGGTGAAAGGCGTTAGAACAAACAGGTTAATAAAATGTTTTGTTAGCAAGAGAGCGTTGTATTAAATGAGGCGCAAGGAAAAAGGAGTGAAAGTGAAAGACAGTTTCAGTTAAAGGTCGAGACACGGCAGATGGCAATATTGGCAGGGTCCAGGGTTGGACAATATTCCACAGCAAGAATGGAGAATAATAGACAGTGGAGTGGAGGGAGGGCTAAGATTTGTACGATGTATCCTGGGGGATGTTTGAGACTTTATTGAAATGAACAGCATTTGGTAGTGCGTGGTAGAGTGTGAAGGAATACTGGTAATGGATGGAGAGAAGAGAGGCAGAGTATATAAAGACAGAATAGGATAGACGGGATGAACTTGGTAGGGGATTTTGGAGCCAGCGAGTAGTACTAAACAAAAGCAGAGCACAATTTGATATACATTGTAAGTAATAAAAAGTCAGGTTTACATATTTCCTTGTCATATCTCCTTGTTGAAGCCTTTTGTTAAACAATTTTAATTAGCGATAGCTTAACTTTGGAGGGGGCTTACTTTGGAGGAGCTTCACTTTGGAGGAGCTCAGTTTTGGATGGTCCTTCCATGCAAAGTTTAAACGCCTGCAAAGTTATCCTTATGCTGTGTCTGCGAATTTAGTAGGATAAAATGAGACAGAGACATGGAAAATAAGTAATTAGCAAAAGTGCAATTAAACCCCAACACAAGTGATCTCCAGCTGTGTCGAACAAGTTTAACAGGGACAAATTTCTATTAGCGAGACTTATGTCCGGAATTTCGCGGCGGGACTATTTTCTGAAAATACTCAAACATTCCTAGAAGTCGTGGAATGTAAAAGGGTTTCAATAGTCAGCACCACTCATTGAAACGTCCACATTCCGGAAAACGGCTGGCGATTCTCCGTAAAGAAAAATGGCTCGGCTCGCGGGATTAGTGGCCGCAATCAGCGTCATCAGCGTTAGGTGGGTCCCGCAGCTCGAAACCGGGGACCCCCTCCTCGGGTCTTTCAAGGCGCGATTTGCGCAGTGAGCAAAGGCGCTTTGTGGCTTAAGGGGTCCACAGGTACTGACGAACCGGGACCCTCCCGGTCTCCTGTAGGTCATTTTGAAAGAGGCCTTTGTTGCGACTGACAAAGCTGGCCCTTGGCTTAGGGTGAGCCCCGACATCTAACGGGATACACCCGTGTGCGGCCTTTAAGGAACTGCTTGTAGCCCCTTTTATGCTCCTGCACTGACCGTCGCATACAACAATTTGTAGCTCTGCCCTCTCTTCTTGATCTGAAGCAAGAGTGATTGGTTTCACTGATATAAAGGAGCTGAAAACCTCGCTACCGAGCTCAAAAGTCATTGGCAGTGATGGCATGTAGATAGAAGACTTCGATGCAAGAGATGGGTCAAATCACAGGCAACTTTGGATGTCATTCAGCACGGTGGTCCTGGCGCCCAATGCAGTGGCATACGGCCGCGTGCATTGCGGACATTCAGGAGGTTGGTGTCACGACAGAGGAGACCTCCCAAAAGGGCCCATGTCAGGTGCAGCACAGTTCAAGTTGCAGAACCCTTACAGCCCCACAAGGGCCCTTGTCGAGCGCCACAAAGCGTCCTTTAAGGACCCGGGTCGTGTCGGCACAGCGGCAATGCTTTGGGAATCTCTGCTGTTCAGGGATTTTCAGAGCGTCCTGTTGAGTTTTACCAAACGTACCAAGGCCTGTAAGGTAAATAGACTCTCAATAATTCGGAAAGTTCATTCGAACTTCCGATACATTTACCCTCCATTGTACTGTTATAGGTCGCGTTTTGGCATTTCAGAACTTTTTCATCAGTGTGAGAGTCAAAACATGAACAAGGGGAACCAATCATTATGAAGATTTTTTGCCATCTCTCCTCTTAAATTACACAATAACTCATTATTAAGGAGACAAGAGGTAAAAGTAATCAACTTGGACCACTATTTGAAATATTCAGGTAGTAATAATCAACTGTTCGAAAAACTATACACAGTTATTGGTGTAGAAATTGCGTACCAATTTAGTTAGTTACAGAGGATGTATGGTGTGTAATATGGAAAACAGAGGTAAGGAATGGAGTTGAAAAAGGACCAGTGAATACGGGATGTAGATTAGTGTAATATGGACAGGTAAGGCATTTTTGATTGAACGGATGATGAGAGAGAGATGTCAGTATAACTTAGGATAGCTATCACTATTCGATAGCTTATCAGTTTTGATGGTCTTCGTTCCACTGCAAAGCTAACATTTCAAGGCATGTCTCCCATCTCTTAATAATTTTAGCAATAATTGAATCGATTGGCAGCCCCCCCCACAGATGATCACTTAGTTTGTCAGCATTTGTCTTTCGCTAGTTTGTTTTCTTGGTCGCCTTTTTGGCCCTAACCTTGACCAAGATTGGCAAATCTTGTTGGATCTTGATAGTGATTTGTTAGATCCCGCAAGGTGTATGGCGCGACTAAAAAGGTTTTATATAAAATGGGTCTCCCTAGAAATCACCTAAGCCGTGAGGTGGGTCAAACACTAACACACTGTATATGGACACTGATTTTAGAAGCGAGAGAATACAGGCAAGGAGATCTTTTTTTTTTTTAACTTTTTGGCTATAATCTTATATGTATCTTAAGTATTACATGATATCTTAATTTCTAGTTTGTGTTTGTTCTTTAAATTCTTCTGATGATATGTAAATTTGCTATGCTTGTTGTGCCTAAAGCTTTATTCAACCGACCCCAAGAGAAAAACCCAGCTTAATTGAGAATACATATGAATAGATGTGTAGGTATGTATTTATACGGATAATATAGGAAAAATTTATAAATTTTGGGCTGTAGATTTAGAAATCTGTCGTATTCTTTTATTCCTGATGTAGGAACTGGTACTAGTTACATTTTAGTTTTCTGTTGTATGGCCAGGATTTGGAACAGTCAGGTGTGCGCTAGTTGTAAAGTATAAAGGAGATTAACCGAATGGTATCATTAATCGGGCTTTCTTACTTAATGGATTCTACATGAGGATAGGGGAGAGCCAGGGACCTTGGTTAACAGGTGATCGATTTCTGTTATTAGATCAATCCGGCCGTAGGTGGGTACTGAATGAGCAGTCTGAGCTCTAACAAGGTAAATTTAGTAATAGTAGGATAGACGATGGGTACCTACCACGCGCGAAGAATAGCGACACATAGTGCCAGGACATAGTGTATGGTATTAAGATTCCACTACAGTGATATCTGAGAGCTGGGGTGGCAATAACAAGTTTATAGCTTTATGCTTGTTCTGAGTGGCCTCTGTGTTTGAAAGTATTTATGTATAGCTGAGCCATGTATTGTGTCACTCTGCTATTGGTGTACTTGCAATGCCCGTTGATAATATGTGTTCTGTTATATAAATAAGATATGTTCTAACTATCCAAGAACCATGGGACCCTATTTACTTGCATTTACCTAAGTGGTTAGTTCCGTCAAACCCTGGCGTCTCAAACACTATTGCGAAGCCCACTCCTGATAAATACGAGTCTTAGTGCATATAAATTTAAATAAGTCTGACATGTCTCATGGAGGAAACTAAAGTACCGCCCCTATCTTACATCGTCTGACAGATACATATTCAGAAATATATTAGTATAGGTTAGAAAATGTCTACATAAATTTGTGAAGGCAACTTTAGGATTTATGGAACCATCTCTCGAGAAAATTTGTATTAGACCAAAGGAATATCGTAGGACTCGACATAGCTGTTTCGTTTCTCTGTACTCTATAAAACTAGCTTTGGCTTATCCCTTAATCCTACTAATGTCCATGGCCAGCCCTATGATATGTTCTATAGTAATTGGTTTTCATGAATTTTTAGCATCAGTGCCCCGTATATTGACCTATCCTGATTTCTTGATGGGAAAACTCCAAGAGATAATTATTCCTTTTATCAAAAACATTTCTTTTCTGCAAGTATTCACTAGAAGGGTATTCAACTGCCATTAGTTTCGATCGCATAACCTAATGTATTGTATGGAGATTGTTGGAAAATGAAAATGTCTCATCGCACTGACCTAAAAGAATGATCTAGAAAATGCATAATCTCTCAGCTCTAAAAGAGAATCTTGTCCTAAATAATCAAAACAAATATAAAGCAAAACCAAGAGTTAGAATAATGGGACAATCCCTGACAATCATATTTTCCCCAATGTAATACATTATATTAGACGGAGTTAGAGTTCTAAAGAAAAATATTAATACTCTATTGTCCGTTGACTCAGTTAGTTACAGTCAATATGTAAAAGGGCCAAAACACATATTGACGATTTAGAACGTGTCATGCTTTAGATTCGCATTCTACAAGGTTGTGGTAAACAGAGATATTTTAATTCACTAGTACTGTATGTATAGCACTGCAAAATAAATAAGTGTTTTAGCAGTTGATTATTATACTATGGACTTCTAACTGAAATGTACCTAAATATAGCCCCCCCAAAAAAAAAAACACTATTACAATGTTTTTTGAATTACGTATGTGCCTTCCTGATTAATATCCATTTCTTTTCCAAGTATATTTAAACGAGAAAATCATAGCCAACATATGGATGTGTTTAATTATCGGCTTCTTCAGTACTGGAGTTTTAAATAGCTAATTAAGGGCAATTGTAGGATATGTTACCAGCAAACAAGTAGGTAGGTCCTAGCCCCCAGCAAACAAGTAGGTAGTTTCCAGCTCCCAGCAATAAAGTAGGTAGGTCCCAGCTCCCAGCAATA
>JAACNH010003650.1:0-27842 GCA_019447015.1 Hymenochirus boettgeri
AGGAAATGATAAATCAGGAACTGATACAGCTACTGGAACAGCAACAAATAGTGGAAAAGCAGGAAAGGACAGATACGGGAAATGGAGTCCAGGAATGATACGAACATGAACCACACCAGGGCCCAAGATTTCCTAATAAGGTATGTTTATTTCCACTTTGGCGTTAATTGTGATGCTAATTAAATTGTTTCCAGAAAATCTCCCAAATTAATGACAATATTCTGCCAACCATAATGTCTTCATCTTTCCCTAAGAAGAGAAAAAGAAGAAGTATAAATTATCCCAAGCAAATATGGAAAATAATGTAGATCAAGATCCTGATCCCATCCCCACTATCAGGATCCTTGTTCCATCCCCACTATCAGGCTCCTGATCCATCCCCACGTGATCAGGATCCGGATCCCATCCCCACTTATCAGGATCTGATCCCATCCCACTTATCAGGCTATGATCCCCATCCCCCACTTATCAGGCCCTGATCCCATCCCCACTGTCTCAGGATCCTGATACCATCCCCACTTATCAGGCCATGAGCCCATCCCTAGTTATCAGGCGGTTGTGATCCCATTAGAGATTTCTGTTGTTTGCTGTATAGGTTGTATTGCATGTTTTTGCAACTATGGTACGGTAAGTATGATTTGATGATTTTATGAAACCAATTGGGTTACAATGTAGCATATGGTAAGCGGATAGGATTGGGATATTTAAATCCTGTAAACCTGACAACTATCCCCGTTTGAAACCAATGGTTTTGGCTTTAAATGTGTTTATTTGCCCTTCCTCTGGATTCAACTCTGGGGTAAATTTTTTTTTTTAGGATTGGGGGAAATTAAAGGGGAGTAAAGCCCAACCCTCCCTTTAGCTGTAGCCAGGATTACAACCAACAACTAGGTCTCACCCCTAGGAGAACAGTAGGTAGTTTGGATACTTCTTTACCCGGTCCGGCCCACCATCCCTGAAGCATGCCTACCATAGGAGTGCCTGCCATGATTCACTTGGGGAGTTGTTGTTTTTTTTTTTTTTTTAAGCGCACATAAATATGTTCCAAGGTGATCCAGGGATAGTCCCGATTGCCACATGGAGTAGGAAGGAATCCCCCCCCCCCCATCTGGTTCGAGCGATAGGCTTTGGATCAGATGGGGTTTTCGGCCTTCCTCTGGATCATCGCGGGGATTAGGGTAGGGTAGAATTCGGGGGTTGTGTGTTAGGGTGTATGGTAATTTAAATAAATAACCGTTCTCTTAAACCTTCGAGTTGGATTTCATTTGTTCTCCTTCTCACTGTGAATTTTCCATTGTGAATATGGTGATTCAGACTATGGACTGGAAAAGGGGGGGTAATTAATTTGGCTTGAAAAAGCACAGTACTGTTCTTTTTTCTTCTTCTTCTTCGGTTTTATTCTTCTGCTTTTTTGGGACCGTATTTTCTCCCACACCATTTTTGAGGTAGAGACAGAAATTCGGTACAGACGTGCGGGGCATATATTAGAAGTGTGCTATCTTCAGCTAAGGAATCCGCGGAAGCGCTACGGCTTTATCTGCAAATTACGGACATTTTTCCCATAGACTGTGAATGGTAACAATCCTCAAATGTGGATATTTCAAAACAGTTTTTTTTCTGGTCAAAATGAAAATGGGGATACCCCCAACCCCCCACACAGGACCAAGGTAACCCACCTACGGACTACCTTTCCATTCCCATGGAAGCCATATTAAAGGAAACACGAAACATAAAAATGACTAAGTGCAATTCGTTTCTATTATCACAGGAGGTGAGAAACGTTCAATCGCAGCCGCTACAGCCTCTGAACGACTGTTCTGTCCCGATCGCCCACTATCTTTTGAATTGGCGCGATGCGACTAGCTAGGGGGCGCGTGGTCGGGAAAAGAGCGGCTGCAGAGGACCTGAGCGGTGTGAGTGAGCGGAGGGGTAAGGTTAAGTTCCTGGTCCCCATAGAGTCCTATTATTCACGGGATGGTGAGAATAACCGTTTTCACCTCCCTGTGCAATAATAGAAACGAATGGCAAAAGTCATTTTTAAGAAGTATTGGAGTGTTTACAGGTACTTTCTTTAAAGGGTAAACTTAGTCAAAAAAAACAAATTAGATTTATCCCAATAAAAAGATACTTTTTATGTTATAAACCACAAAAAAGACATACCCCCTCAACCATTCCCAGGCTACACAACTACTGATCTATTATCCATTATGTGGCAGCCAGACTAAAGGGTAATAAAGTAAAAAAAAAAACTATTTAGATTTATTCTCATAAAAGATGAGTTTTATGGTTAAACACAAAAAGACATACCCCTCAAACCCCGCCCCAGGTAGACAACCTATGATCTACTTATCATACAGCGGCAAGACATATTTAAAGGTAACTAAGTCAAAAAAACAAATTTAGATTATCCTCAATAAAAAGTAGTTTTATGGTGGAAAACACAAAAAAGACATACACCATCAACAGACCAGGTACACACACCTTACTATCTACTAATCATATGGTGGGCAGCATATTGAAAGGTAACTAAAAGTTCAAAAAAAACAAATTTAGATTTATCCTAATAAAAGATAGTTTTTGGTTCGAAAACCAAAAGAAATGCCCCCTAACCAGACCCAGGTACCACACACCTACTAATCTATAATTCATTAGGGTGGTAGACACTTAAGGGTAACTAAAGTAAAAAAAAACTAATTAGATTTATCTCAATTAAAATATAGTTTTTATGGTTGTAAACACAAAAAAGACATACCCCTTAAAAACAAACCCAAGGTAGGACACACTACTGATCTACTTATCACATACAGTGGCAGACATATTAAAGGGTAGTTAAAGTAAAAAAAAACCCCCTAAAAAATTTAGATGTATCCTCAATAAAAGATAGTTTTATAGTGTAAACACAAAAAGACATACCCCTCAACCAAACCCAGGTACACACACCTTACTAATCTACTACTTCATTATGTTGGTGCATACTTAAGGTAACTAAAATCAAACAAAACTAATTTAGATTTATCCTCACTAAAAGATAGTTTTAGGTTGTAACACACAAAAAAACAATTACCCACCTAAACCAGACCAGGTACACACACCTACTGACTACTTATCCATTACTGTGGCAGCCATTACTTAAAGGGTACATAAAGTCAAAAAATTAAATTTTGATTAATAATAAAAAAGTTTGTTTTTTTAACACCCATGGGTGGCCACAGTTCCTTACAACTACTGACCTACCCCTACATTACGTTGCATCCATACTAAAGGGTCGTAAACTAAAGTGAAAAAACTAAATTTTGACCAGTCATCAAAAAAGTTTTTGTTTTTTAACCCCCAACGGACACGGACACCACACTTGACGATCATGTATCATTGCTGGGCAGCCCTACTTAAAGGGTAACTAAAGTAACAAAAAAAACTAATTTGATTGATTTCCTCAATAAAAGATATGTTTTATGTTTGTAAACACAAAAAAAGACATACCCCCTCACCAGACCCAGGTACACCACAACCTTCAATGATCTACTGACTCCCTTCCATCTGGCAGCCATACTTTTAAAGGGCTAAGTCAAAAAAACTAATTTGATTCTATCTCATACAAATATTGTTTTTTTTACTCAAAAACAACCGACACAGTTCCCTACCAGGACCCGACGTACTGATTGCTTATCCTACTGTGGCAAGCCATACTTAAAGGGTAACTAAGTAAAAAAAAAAATAATTTTGCTACATTAAAAAAAGTTGTTTTTTTAAACCCCCAAGTGATCGAGTACCACACCTATGTCCTACCCCTCATTACTGTGCAGGCCATACCTAAGGGGACTTAAAGTAAAAAAAACAAATTTTGACCATTCATCAAAAAAACGTTGTTTTTTAACCTCCAACCCGACATAGGTACACAACCTACTGATCTACTTATCCCATTATGTGGCAGCCTTCTAAAAGGTTAACTAAAAGTAAAAAAAAAATAATGGACAATCATCAAAAAAGATACAGAGAGATTCAATAAAAGTTCTTTATAATTGAAAATGGTGCTTATTTTGCCCTTCTTTAACCAAATCAGATGTTAGCTTTCTGGATTGATTGGATCAAATTAGCACCACTTTGGGTGGGTACATTACAAAAGTTTTTTTGTCCCAAAACAAGTTCACTAAAACTCATAATTCCCATTATTGAGTTTTAAAATCTGCAGCAAAATGCAGCCCTTCAAGCCCAATTAAAGTTTATACTGAACTTTCCCTTGTCTAGTTGTTTTTTACCAGGCAGGTGGGAAACCTAATGTGGCAAATCTTCATTTGAAGTTACTAATAAATGTTTCATTTTACAAATTCACTGCAACTTTTGATCGAATGTAAAAAACATGGAACCAAATGAATATAACACATGCAAAATTACAACTTCAGTCCACAGAAATAATTTGGTGTGAACTAATTGCTCTGCACAGAAAATTAGAACTTATTTGGTGAACTAAATGATAGACTTGCCAAAAAATATGGGTGAATTATTGTTTTGTTTTACATAAATAATTTGCGTGAACAGAAAGACAGACTTGTCCAAGGAAAAAATTATTTGTTGGACAAGATTGTTTCACTGAAATTATTTGGGAACAGAATAATGATAGACTTGTTTTTACAGAAATTATTTAGGTGAAAAATTGTTTACAGGAAACTATTGGTCAGTTAAAAATTAAGACAGACGTTCTACAGAAATTATTTGTGAACATTGTAAGATGTTTGGGTTTTATAAACATAGGGGGGCCGATGCAGAAACCAGAAACAGCCTTACCTTCGCAGATCCCACAATGTTGTAAATCCCTTTGCGAGATTTACGTGGTAGTGGGATCCTGGTCATGTAAGTTAATGCATTGAGAATTACCTTTTGTAACGGGGAAGTGTATCATTAATACCAGATATTTTCGTATAAAGATTTTAAAGGGAGAAAAGCAAACAATTTACTAGTTATATTTTGTTTAACAAAGATTAAAGGGAAAGTTGCCATGTCCCATTAACAAACACAATTCTTGGGGCACCAAATAGCTTTGTAGCCAAAGTTGCTTGTTTTCCATAGTTCGTTTGGTGTGGTACTTAAAAACATACTCTTAAACTACAAGATTTATTTGGTTACAAAATTTCTTTTTGCCAACATAATGTTACTCTTATCACTTTTTGTATGCAAAAAATATTCGGTTTCACCACGTGTCATTTTGGTCACCAAAAATAGATTTTGGTCATTGATTGAAAAATACCCTTGGTGACTACAGTTGTTTTTTGTTGACAATAAATGTATATTTTGCCTCACTAAATAAGTTTGCCACCAAAGCATTGTTTTTTGAAGACTAAAGCTTGTTTGTAAAGCACCGGATTTCTTTTGTTTATAAAGATAGTTTTGTCCACTAAAACATGTTTTCTTGATGCACTTAATAGTTTTGTTGCCACAGAAATTTATCTTGTTAGACTAAAATATAGTTTTGTCACCAAAGTTTTTTGTTATATGACTAAAATGTAGTGATTTCCTACCGCTGAAAATAAAGTGCACACAAAAAAACTGAGCATCTCATTTGACTGGGAAACTGCCAAGATCAGTAAGACAATGGGCGGTATTTATAAAGAATCAATATCGGTATTTTGCGATACTATCGATATTTCTCGGCCGCCTCTGTCATTATGGGACCACACTGATCATTCTGACCGCTTTGGAGGATAATAATACACGGTCCGTATTTGCTACTTGCAGTATTGGCCCTCAGCAATAAATAGCACTGCTACTAACAATATCTATGTATATAAAATCCCACCCAAATTTTCTGCCATGGAAGATTTATCTAAAGGGCTTGGCAGTTTATAAAGCGCTGGTAATGTGATATCCTCTCTACTCGTGTCCACCACTCATTATAAGTGTACGCAATTCCTTATTAGTAATGGGCTGTTCCCTCTCTTTCAGGGCTCAGATATCAGCGAACAGAAAAGTTCGGCGGGGAGGAGGGAAAAGAACAGAGTCGCAAGCCCAGAGAAGCAGAAGAGAAAACAGTCCCAGAAAGCAGAAAAATCCATGAGGTACAGTAGGTGTTGTAAAGGGCAATTATGGTCTCCGAACCAGTTAGGGGCATATTAGTGGCCATATTAGTAAAGGCGCGGTATCGTTTTTAGCAATACCGCACCTTGAAAGATTGGTTTAATGATCATTAAATACGCACTTTAAGTAAAAACGATCATAAATCTACGATAACATGATCGTAGCTTTGATCCCCATAGAAATACCATGCTGTTATTCAATGACCGAAGTTTACGGTGTAAGGTACGACCGTGGCCTAAATCCTGCTTCCTCTAGTGTGTATTGGTGGTAATGACTACAAGCTGGTAAAGAGGAAGTGCTAAGAAGAAATGTCCAATGATGATTTTGCCTTTCCTTAGACTGATGGAATTAAACATTACAGTCCCAGACACTGAATAAACCTAAATAGGTGATATTGCCGCAGTGGTGTTGTAAACTAGGAACACTGGGCCCCCCCCGCAAAACTATGATGGGCCCCCCTATGCCTGCATTATCCACAGTCGTTTTCTTGGAGGGGACGATATTGTTGTAGCAAAATACGTATATGGGGCCTCCTGGCTCCGTGCCCCCCTTGTTGGTTGCTTCCCTTCTTGCTCCCTGGGTAGTTACGCCCCTGTATTTCAGACAATAATTTTTGCCTCTATATTATTTTTTCCTGAAAAAACTGAAAAAATCAATGAACACACATTGTATGGTGCAACTTGATATGCAAATCCCCCTCCCCTCCCAGAGGTCCATGACAAGCTGCTCGCATGTATAAGTTAAACATTACACGCGATCAGGCTGTATTTAGGTAGTTCCGGCTTGGTTACGATTTGGTCTTTTAAACAGCTGAATGCGAGGTTTGAGAACGCCCTCTTACTGCCCCCCCCCCCCCCCCCAGGGGCGGTAATTACACACACTGACACCCATGTTATTTCCTTTTTTAAAGGGTATGTCCACCCTTCCAAAAATTTTTAATAAAACATCCCCCTGTCGTCCCAGACCAACGCCTTGATTTGTCTTATCAGAAAAGACCAAACTTTACTACCTTCCCCTCTTCCTCCGCCACGCTTGCCAGGCCCCCTGCTTGCGAGAAAATGCAAGCAGAGTGCGGGACAGCAGTCGCGTCTGTGATTGGGCTGAGCGGCAGCCAATCACGGACGCGGGGCTGCCGGGAGTCAGTGTGCGGAGAGGAGGAAAGGAGGAAAGAGGGGGAAGTTAAGTATGTTTTGGCATTTTCTGAAATACAAATATAGCGGTTGGGGCTGGGGGGACAGGGGGAATGTTAAAAAGATTTTTTACACTAGGGGGAGGGATACCTACGGGGAGGGGGAGGGAGAGGGAGGGGGAGGGAGGGGGGAGGGAGGGGAGAACAGGGTAAGAGGGAGGGGGAGAAGGGCTGCAATACACATGCCAACTTCTCCAGGAGGCCAGGTAGGAGGCAGGTATATGGACTCTGCTAGCCTCCTGGTGGGCAGTTTTGGGACTTTGGGGGGACTACAGGAGAACCATATGGAGCTGGGATGTAGGTAAAGGATTAAAACTACACTACACAATGGGGCAGTAGTGGGGGGGATTAGTTTTGGGGGTGGACATGCCATTAAGAGATGGGTCATTATCAGAATACATTGTACCAATTAGTTCCCTGTAGCTTTCCTGTTTGCATACAGTATAATCATCAAAGGGGGGGGGGGCACCATGGGAGAATTTCTTAGTGGCCACCAGAATGTCCAGACCTGGCCTGATCCAGTGTGAATCCCATTCACTCCTGGGAAAGAGGGGACACAGGTTACAATGGATAATTCATGTTCGAGAGCTAAAATAAGGCCAACAAAATCTACATAACAAGAAATAAAAAAGGGAAGCTAATGTTCATGGACTAATCATCAAGGGCATTCCACCCCCATAGAACATTTCTTTAAAGTAGGGCCGACCCCCCCACCCCCAACGCTAAGTTAAACACACAGTAAAAAGCGATGCCTAACTCTACTTACACCTCATGGTTCTCAGTCGTTGCTCTGATCCAGCTCCCCGCCGCGGATCTTCTAGCAGGGGGGCCCAGACAGGCAGCCGAGGGTGATGATTGCGGTGAGAGGCAGCAAATCACAGCCACGCTGACAGCAATGGGGAAGATGCTGGCAAGCAGGTTGAGCTGTTCAGAAAAGGAAAAGATTTTATACCTTTTAACTTAGCGGTTGGGGGTGGGAGGGGTTGCCTACAATCTTGCATGAAGGTTTTTAACGCTAGGGGAGATATTTGAAGAGAGGGGTCGGGAGGGAGGAAGGAAGGGGGTGTGATAGAGGGGGTCATGTCGCATGTCCACCATCCCTCCAGGAGGGAGAGACAGAAGGCCAACAACGTTAGGACAGGAGGACAGCCACTACTCTTCACTTCCGGGACTGGGGAACATGGATAGCAAAAAGAACCATAAGGAGCAGAATTTAAGTGGGTAAGAGATTTTTTAAACGGTTATAGCGCGGGCCAGTATGGGGTATTAAAATGTAGTGTGGGGGGTGGACAGGCCATTTCTGGATCATGAAACAGAAATAATTAATATAAACCTCACCTTAAATCTACCAGTGACTAGAGTTATAACAGATGACAGGTCGTGGAACCCATTACCCTACCCATAATGCCTACCTACCAAATGCCTTAGAGGTTCCAATAGCTCCTACAACATTTAAAGGTGTTAGTATTATTTGGATGTGGAATTCTTATATGTTCTGGCTTTAGTAAACCTTTTTAGTTCTTGGTTCTGTCTGTATTTACATAACAACATAGAATCTCTACGTGACCCTGTCTGCTTACAATCAACCAAACCGTTTCTTTGTTGGTGTTTGTGAAGTGAAAGAGAAATAGACCAAAGAGCATTGTACTTAGACAAGGATTCTTTGTGTTTTTTCAGGCTTTGTGAGAAGTTCTATGGAGAAGGTTACCTTTAAACAGGAAAATTATGGTACAAGCTTTACCGCTATTTAAATTACCCATCTATCCTGGTGCATCGAGCTAATGTCAATTTTATTAAAGGGATAATGGGTCGGTATTACTGATTTAATTAAAGATATATACTGAAATAAAAAAACAGTTTGTTAGAATTTGCCCATTACTGGAAACCATACTTATCCCAACTACATCACTGTACTGGTCTGTTTGCTAGATCTGTCCCTATTTCTTTAGATATCTTAAAATACCATCTTACATTTTATCTGTCAATCAAATTGGCCTTATTATCATAAAACTATTCTTGCTGTGTGCAGTTTTTACTGTATTAAAAATTGTGACAGTTGTATGTGGATATTGCATGGTTTGAAATTCCCCCTCCCAGTGCTGACCCAAGTGATTACTGAGCAGGCTAACTTTCAGAAAAGCATGGTCAGTTGACATTAGGGAGGTGTTAGTGTGGGCAGGAAATATTTAGGCTGAGCAAAACCACGTAATGGAAGGCATAAAAAAAACGATGTGCAAAGTTACCTTTGCAGTTAAGTTTGCCGTGATGGTTTTTTCTTTGTACAAGACACCCTTTTTGCTTTCATTGACAGGAATAATGGACTGTCTTAGAGCAAGAAAAACTCATAGTGAACTGTGAAAAAGGAAATGGAGAGAAACTGACCGATGACTGAAAACATCTGGCCAAGTGTTAAAAGCCATGAACCCGGAATGTCCATATCTCTCTGCCCCGTGAAACTATGTTACAGTAGCCCGGATGGAAGATTCTGTCTGCTTGCCGCGATGAATAACATACTTTTTTTCCTCTTTAGCGATAAACACATGGAGAACATTAAAAAAGAAATTGAAGACTGCCCTACCAGTGGCACTGTGAACCGGCGATGGCAGGACTGGAGCTTAAACACCGGGCCAACCCCGGGCAAGTGTCCCTTAAAGACCATGTGTTCATGGTGCCCAGCAAGGATGCCATTGCCATGAAAGATTTTCAACCTGCTCATGGACACATCTCCCCTGTTACAACAAGAAGTAAAGATCCACAAAGTCTAATGGCTATGTCAAAATGTTTCCACGGGAATTTTTTCTAACACGATCAACTAAATGATATGATGATAAGATTTTAGGGTTGTAAAGGGGTCAGTTTGATTGAATGGTGCCAGTACAGGGGGATATTTTATATTTGGGTCTAACATTCCTGGGAATATATGTGTCTTAGTGCTGCTGGAACGAGTAGGCAGTTTGTTTCCTGTCATTTCTCCAAACACCCCCAGGATTTTCTATTGTTATGAAACATCTTTCTAATAAAAACTGTGGTATTTGTTCTTTTTAATTAGAACAGCAACCACTGTGAAAGATTTATGCATAAGGAAAGGTAACACCCCTGACAAACTTTTAGTACATAACCAGGACCCCCCATAAAACCCTCTTTTCTCCACCCCCCTGAAAGAAGATGTTTACCTTGAAGTCCCCACCATGCACGGTGTTGCCTCCCCTTATGGTTTGTGAGCATGTGCCAGAGTGGTTTGTGTCACCTGTCGTTACCGTCACACCTATGACATATGGCCAGCACCCGCCAAAATGTGGGCAAGTTGGCAGGCAGACCTTCGTTTTGTTGTGTAACATATCTTCGTCCAGGTAACACCGGGGGAATAGATTTGTGGGGTCGGCTTATTAGTTTGTCAGTGGGGCGAACATTTCCGTTAATTGAGTAATTAAGTAAAAAAAAGATATAAAAAATAAATTTGATGATATATGACAGGCAGAATATTATTTACAGTAGTATTGGGCAGTTGTGTGTTTTCTAATCTGCAACTTCACCATGGCTTGAAAATTATGTATCTTATGTATTTTTATAAAAGAATTAAATAGCCAATAAAAATTTAAATTCCAAATGGGATTATGACCTGTGTCCTTTTAAACTTCAGCTGGTCCCAGAACTCCTCAGTGACTTCTGATATCCTCAGTACAGTAAGGAAACATTATACTTTATTTAAGTTCTGTACATTACACAGCTACATCCTTTGGGAAAGTATTTGCAATTTTCTATGTGAGGACAATATCACTGGGTTTGTCATAAGTGCCCCATATCCAATAGGCCTAGTCTGGCAAGCCCCCGCTTACAGTCTGGGACTATTTCTCGGCCGGACTAATGGGAAGAGCACCACTTGTTGGTTGCATAATCTTGCTATTGACTACGTTTAGGGACTGTGGAGGAAGTGTGGCTAGACCAGCCACTACTAGCCTAGACGTTGAAAGGAATGTATGGGGCATCCTGGAAACCCAGGGGTGAGGACTGAGGGTTTAAGTCTTCACCCTAAAAAGCCCTATATGAGAAGGCAATCAATCCATATTAACCAGTTACAGTGTTAGGCTATGTCACACAAGGCATGTTTCAGCCAAAACCGACCAATATTTCGTATATCGTTTGGGAGGGAAAAAACGAGCTGGATGTTCCCACTGTCAAAGTGGACGATTGTTGGCGAACAGGCGATTTGGATCGTGCCAGTGAAATCCACGGCCGATCGTGCAGTCTCATATGAGGATAAATGATCGGTCGTTGGCAAACTGTCAGCCTGTGGGCGATGTTCAGGTTGGCAGACTGGCAGTTTATCGTCCGCCAACGTTCGGCTTTGCTGAACAGTCCCAAATCCGGATGAAAAAATTCGCCCATGTGAACCCAGTCTTAGAGTTCACAAATCCTCTGTGAGCAATCTAAATCAGTGCTGATTACTGTCTTTATTGGGATTCAGCTGTGAGCAATCTACTCAGTGTGATTACTCTTCTCTTTAGTGGAGTCAGCTGTGAGCAATCCTAATCAGTGCTGCTACTTGTCTCTTATTGGGTTCAGTGTGAGCCAATCCTAACAGTGCTGAGTCTCTTCTCTTTATTGGAGTCAGATGTGAGCAATCCTAATCAGTGATGTTAACTCTTCTCTTTATTGGAGTCAGCTGTGAGCAATCCTAATCAGTGCTGATTACTCTTCTCTTATTGGGGTCAGCTGTGAGCAATCCTAATCAGTGCTGATTAATTGTCTCTTTATTGGGTAAGCTGTGAGCAATCCTAATCAGTGTCTGATTATTGCGCTTATTGGAGTGTCAGCTGTGAGCCAATCCTAATCAGTGCGATTACTTGTCTCTTTATTGGGTTCAGGGCTGTGAGCAATTCCAAATTTCAGGGTTTTTTTGTTTTGGGGCGATTACTTGTTCTCTTTATTGGGTCAGCTTTGTGAGCAATCCGTAATCAGTGCTGTTTATCCTTTCTTTGATTGGAGTCAGCTGCGCGCAATCCGAATCAGTGCTGATTATCGTCTCTTTATTGGGTGCAGCTGTGAGCAATCCTAATCAGTGCGATTAACTTGTCTCTTATGGGGTTCAGCTGTGAGTCAATCCTAATCAGTGCGGATTATTGTCTCTTTATTGGGTTTCAGCGTGAGAATCCTAAATCAGTGCTGATTACTCTTCTCTTTATTGGGTTCAGCTGTGCGCAATCCTAATCCGTGCTGATACTATTCTCTTTATTGGGCTCAGTGTGAGCAATCCTAATCAGTGCTTGATACTGGTCTCTTTATTGGGTTAGTATGAGCAATTAATCAGTGTGATACTCGTCTCGATGGAGTCAGCTGTGAGCAAATCCTAATCAGTGCTGAGAACTCTTCTCTTTATTGGGCTCAGTTGAGCATCCTAATCAGTGCTGATTATTGTCTCGTAATTGGGTTCAGCTATGAGCATTCCTAATCAGTGCGATTTACATGTCTCTTTATTGGGTTCAGGTGAGGGCAATCCTAATACAGTGTGATTACTTGAACCTCCTATATTTGGGTTCAGCTAGTGAGCAATCCTAATCGTGCTGATTACTCTTCTTTTATGGGTTCAGCTGTAAGCAATCCTAATCATGCGGATTACGTGTCTCTTATTGGGTTCAGCTGTGGAGCAATCCTAAATTCAGTTGTGATACTTGGTATATGTATGGGTTCCGCGTGGTGTGTGAGCAACCTAATCAGTGTGATTACTTGTCTCTTGTAGGGTTCAATGTGAGGCAATTCTAAATCAGTGCTGATTACTTTTCTCTTTATTGGGTCGCTGGGAGGCCAATCACTAATCAGTTGGCTGATTACTTGTCTCTTTATGGAGTCAGCTGGGAGGCAATCCTAATCGTGCTGATTACTCTTCTCTGTATTGGGCTCAGCTGGGAGCAATCCTAATCAGTGCTGTTAACTTGTATCTTTTGGGTTCAGCTGTGGCAATTCTAATCAGTGCTGAACTTGTCTTTATTGGTCAGCTGTGATAAATCCTAATCAGTTGCTGATCTTGTATCTTTATTGGGTTCAGCTGTGAGCAATCCTAATCAGTGCGATTACTTGTCTCTTTACTTGGGTTCAGCTGTGAGCAATCCTATCAGTG
Organism: Hymenochirus boettgeri; assembly: GCA_019447015.1. NCBI lineage: Eukaryota > Metazoa > Chordata > Amphibia > Anura > Pipidae > Hymenochirus > Hymenochirus boettgeri. The sequence goes on from JAACNH010003650.1 coordinate 13,374, forward strand.
CTGATTACTTGTCTCTTTATTGGAGTCAGCTGTGAAGCTTCAATCCTATCGTGACTGATAATTGTATCTTTATTGGATGTCCAGCTGTGGCAATCCTAATCAGGGCTGATTACTTGTACTCGTTATTGGAGTCAGTTTTGAACAATCCTAATTCAGTGCTGATATTACTTTGCTCTTTATTGGGTTCCAGCTGTGAGCAATACTAATCCACTGCTGATTAATTGTCTCTTTATTGGGTTTCAGCTGAGAAGCAATCTAATCAGTGCTGATGACTTGCTCTTTATGGAGTCAGCTGTGAGCAATCCTAATCAGTGCTTGATAACTCGGCTCTTTATGGTCAGATGGAGCAATTTACTAATAAGTGATGATTACTTGTCTCATTATTGGGTTCGGCTGTAGCAATCCTAATCAGTGTGATTTCTTGTCTTTTATGGGGTTAGCGTGAGCAATTCCTAATCAGTTGCTGATACTCTTCTTCTTTACCTGGAGTCGCTTGAGCAATCCTAATCAGTGCTGATTACTTTTCTCTTATTGGGTCAGCTGTGAGCGACCTAATCAGTGCTGTACTTCTCTTTATTGGGTTCAGCTTGTGAGCACTTCCTAACAGTGCGGATTACTCGTCTCTTTATTGCGGTTCAGCTGGTGAGCAATTCCTAATCCAGTGCGATTACTTGTCTATTTATTGGGTTCAGCTTGAGCAATCCTAATCAGTGCTGATTACTGTCTCTTTATTGGGCTCAGTGTGGCAATCCTAATCAGGCTGATTTACTCGTCTCTTTATTGGCTCAGCTGTGAGCAATCCTAATTCAGTTGCTGAGTACTGTCTCTATTGGAGTCAGCCTTGAGCACTTCCTAATCAGTGCTGATTACGTGGCTCTTATTGAGTCAGTGTGTTGAGCAACCTAATCAGTGCGGATTACTTGACTTTATTGGGTTCAGCTGTGAGCAATTCCTAATCAGTGATGATTACTTGTTCTTTATTGGGTTCAGCGAGAGAGCAATCCTAACAGTGTGCTTACTGTCTCTTTATTGGGTTCAGTGAGAGCATCCTAATCAGTGTGATCCTTGTCTCTTTATTGGGTTCAGCTGAGAGGCAATCCTACTCCGGCTGATTGAACTGTCTCTTTATTGGCCAGCTGGAGCAATCTAATCAGTTTGCTGATTACTTGTCCAACTCTTTATTGGGTTCAGCTGTGAGCAATCCTAATCAGTGCTGATTAATCAGTGCTGATACTTGTCTCTTTATTGGGGTTCAAGCTGAGACAATCCTAATCAATGTGATTACTTGTCTCTTTATGGGAGTCAGCTGTGAAACAATCCTAATCAGTACTGATAACTCTTCTCTTTATTGGTTGTCAGCTGTGAAGCAATCCTATAAGGCTGATTATGCTGGAAGGTTCTCATTCATCCAGGTCATGGTATATCTTTGGATTCAATGAGATCAACTGGACTTGAAATGGTGAGAAAAAACGGCTGGGCCAAGACAGCAATTCTTACAGAAGAACTGCTCTAACAGAATACAGGTGTGTTCCTGTTGACTTGTGCCTGAATACCACCTATTTCAAACTACGCGATAAGTTCTATAAGCACAAACATGGATGTTGCTATGGGATCTCAGTTTCACCTATTGTGGCCACCTTTAATGGAGGAGGTAGAAACCCAAGGCACTGCTTGCTTATACCTTAAGGGCATCGCACCCAGCATGGTTCAGATATGTTGATGACACCTGGTTAAAATCCACCAGAAGGAAGTACAAGCTTCACAGAACACATTAATGGGGTGGACCAAAACATTAAATTCACAAGGGAAAAGAGGTACAAAACAACAAAACTGGCTTTCTTGGAATGCGTGGGTAGAAGTTAGGAAATGTTAAACTGGACAGTAAGAGGTTTACAGAAACCAACACACAGATCAGGTATTTTGATTGTTTGACTCCACCCACCCTTAGATCACAAGCTGGGGGTCATCAGAAACCCTGCAACACAGAGCCGAGAACATCCACTAGCACAGAGTCGAAGGCTAAAGAAATGAAACATTCTAGAGGAAGCCCTTAAAACTTGTGGAATATCCAACTGGGCCTTGTCAAAAAGAAGTAGAAGGAAAGAAAGAAACGAATACTAACAGTGAAGGGGAAAAAGCTAAGACTGGAGAAGAACATGTAATCCCATATGTAGCAGGTGTCTCCGAGAAGAAATTAAGAAGAATTTTCAAAAAAAACATCTTATCCCTGTCTGCTTTTTTTTAAAACAAACAACCACACTGAGGCGGCAGCAATTGGTACACACGAAAGACACAATACCAAAACACAAGAAAAGCAACATCATATATGACAGTGCAGTGCAGGAAGAATGTCTGCTTTGTATGGGGGGAGAACAAACAGAAAATGCCATTCAACGTATGCCCAGCACAGAAAAGCCAATTCCTTCGGGTCAGGACTCGACGTGTATCTGCACTTAAGGATAAGGACATACCCTTGAAGATTGTAATGTTAACATGACTGCGAAGGAAACTGGAAAGTGAATGGTTCAAGAGAGGTGTTTAGGAGGCCATTTATGTGAAAATAAAGAAGAACCAAGCTAAAGAGAGGTGGGGGGGTTCGACCACCAACTGTCTGCCATGTACAATGCTGTTTTAACCTTACTCGGGCGTTCCTAAACACCTCTTAGCCACTATTATCACACCCTGAACACCTGGGCTGTGATATGTTAATTGGGATTTGCCATGGTTACACAATTGCCACAGATGCTTGTACAGTATTCTGGAAGTGTGCAGAAGCCAGGCGGCATGACTAGCGAAAACGTCTTCAAGAACTACATTCCCAAGTCCAGTTGATCGATTGATACAACAGATCTAAGTGCTGATTTACTGTCTCATATGGGTTCGGCGTGAGCAAGCCTAATCATTGTGATACTTCGTCTCTTTATTGGGTTAAGCTGTGAGCAATCCTAATCTAGTGCGGATTAATCTTCTCTTTATTGGAGTCAGCTGTGAGCAATCCTAATCAGTGTGATATTGTCTCTTTATGGTTCAGCGTGAGCAATCCTAATCAGTGATTGATTACTCTTATTTTATGCGGGGCAGCTGTGAGCAATCCTAATCAGTGCGGATTACTCGTCTCTTTAATGGGTTTTCAGCTGTGAGCAATCTAATCAGTGCTGATTACTTGTCTCTTTATGGGGTTTAGCTGTGAGCAATCCTAATCAGTGCTGATTACTTGTCTCTTATGGCTCAGCTGTGAGCAATCCTAATACAGTGTGATTAATCGTCCTTTATTGGAGCAAGCTGTGAGCAATCCTAATCAGTGCTGATGAATTGTCTCGTTATTGGGCTCAGCTATTTGTGAGCAATCTATCGGTGACTAATTACTATTTTATTTATTGGGTTCCAGCTGTGGAGCAATCCTAACAGTGTGATTACTTGTCTCTTTATTGGAATGTAAGCTGTGAGCAATCGTAATCAGTGCTGAATACTCGTCTCTTATTGGGATTAGCTGTGAGCAAATCCTAATCAGTGAATGATGACCTCTCTGATGGGGTCAGCTGGTGAGCAATCTAATCAGTGTGAGTACTGTTCTCTTATTGGGCTCAGCTGTGGGAGCAATCCTAACAGTGCTGATTACTTGTCTCTTTATGGGTTCAGCTGTGAGACAATCTAATCAGTGTGATTAACTCGTCTCTTTATGGGTTCAGCTGTGAGCAATCCTAATCAGTGCTGATTACTTGTCTCTTTAGTGGAGTCAGCTGTGAGCAGACCAATCAGTTGATGATACATGCTCTTTATGGATTCAGCTGTGAGCAATCCTATTTTCCCCCCTGCTGATTACCTTGTCTCTTTATTGGAGAGGCAACTGTGAGAAATCTATCAGTGCCTGATTGTGGCTCCGTCACACTGAGTACTTGTCTCGTTATTGGGTTCAGGGTGGCAGACCTAATCAGTGCTGATTACTTGTTCTCTTTATTGGGTCAGCTGTGAGCAATCCTAATCAGTGCTAATTACTTGTCTCTTTATTGGAGTCAGCGGGGAGAAAAATCCTAATCAGTGCTGATTACTTGTCTCTATATTGGAGTCAGCTGTGAGCAATCTCTTTATATTGGAGTCAGATGTGCGCAATCTTATCAGGTGCTGATTGACTGTCTATGTATGGGGGCTCAGCTGTGATCAATCCAATCAGTGCTGATTACTTGTCGCTTATGGGAGGCAAGCTGTGTAAGCATCCTAATCAGGCTTGATTACTCTTCTTTTATGGGGGGTCAGCTGGAGCAATCCTAATCAGTGCTGATTACCGTCTTTTATTGGGCTCAGCAGGTGAGCAATTCCTAAGCAGTGTGATTACTCTTCTCTTTATTGGGCCTCAGATGTGAGCACTCCTAATGCAGTGCTGATACTGTTTCTTTATGGGCTCAGATGTGAGCAATCCTAATCGTGTGATTACTCGTTTCTTTATTGGGTTCAGCGTGCCAATCCTAATCAGTGTGATACTGTCTCTTTATGGGGGTCAGCTGTGAGCAATCCAACAGTGCTGATTACTCGTCTCTTTATTGGGTTAGCTGTGAGCAATCTAATCAGTGCTGATTACTCGTCTCTTTATTGGGCTCAGCTGTGAGCAATCCTATCAGTGCTGATTACTCGTTTCTTTATTGGGTTCAGCTGTGAGCAATCCTAATCAGTTGCTGATTATCGTCTTCGTTATTGGGTTTTCAGCTGGGAGCAATCCTAATAAAGTGCGGATTACTTGTCTCTTTATTGTGCTAGCTGTGAGCACATCCTAATCAGTTGCTGAGTACTTGTCTATTATTGGGTTAGCGTGAGCAATCCTAATCAGTGCTGAGTACTGTCTCTTTAGTGTCTCAGCTGTGAGCAATCCTAATACGTGCTGATTAATGTGTCTCTTGATGGGTTCAGCTGTGAGCCATCCTAATCAGTGTGTTACTTGCCTCTTATTGTGCTCAGCTGTGCGCATCCTAATCAGTGCTGATTCTGGTCTCGTGATTGGGTTCAGCTGTGAGCAATCCGATCAGTGCTGATTACGGTCTCTTTAGTGGGTTCAGCTGGGGCAATCGTAATCAGTGCGATTACTTGTCCTTTATGGGCTCAGCTGTGAGCAATCTAATCAGTTGCTGAGTAAGTCTCTTATTGGAGGCAGCTGTGTAGCAAATCTAATCCAGTGCTGTACTCTTCTCGTATTGGGGGTAGCTGTGAGCAATCCTAATCAGTGCTGATTACTCTTCTCTTTATTGGGGGTCAGCTGTGGAGCATTCCAATCAGTTGCTGATTACTCGTCTCTATTGGGTTTCAGATCTGTGAGCAATCCTAATCAGTGATGGTGACTTGTCTCTTTATTGTGCGCAGTGTGAGCAATCTAATCAGTGCTGTATTGTCTCTTTATTGGGTTCAAGCTGGAGCAATCCTAATCGTGCTGATTCTTGTCTCTTATTGGGTTCAGCTGTGAGCAATCTAACGTGTGATACTTGTCTATTTATTGGGTTCAGCTGTGAGCAATCCAATCAGTGTGACTACTGGGTCTCGTTATTGGGCCTCAGCTGTGAGCAATCCTAATCATGCTGATTACTGTTCTTATGGAGGCAGCTGTGAGCAATCCTAATCAGTGTGATTGCTCTTCTCTTTATTGGGGGGTCAGCTTGGAGCAATCCTAATCAAGTGCGATACTCTTCTCTTTATGGGCGCAGATGTGAGCAATCCTAATCAGTGCTGATTACTCTCTTCTTATTGGTTTTCAGCTGTGAGCATCTAATCAGGCTGATACTTTCTCTGATTGGAAGTCAGCTTGTGAGCATCCTAATCAGTGACTGGAATTACTCGTCTCGTATGGGATCAGCTTGAGCAATCCTAATCAGTGTGCTGACTGTCTTTTATTGGGTTCAGATGTGAGAATCCTTTATCAGTGCTGAGTATCGTTCTCTTATGGGGTTCGCTGTGAGCATCCTAATCAGTGCTGAGTACTGTCTCTGTATTGGAGTAGTAGCTGTGAGCAATCCTAATCAGTGCTGATTAATTGTCTCTTTATTGGGCTCAGGGGGGTTTTTTGTTTTTTGTTTTGGGCCTTGTGAGCAATCCTAATGCGTGATGGATTACTGTCTTTCTTTATGGGATCGCTGTGAGACAATCCTAATCAGTGCTGTGATTACCGTCTCTTTATTGGGTTAGCTGTGAGCAATCCTATCAGTGCTGATTACTTGTTCTTTATGGAGCAGCCTTGGAGGGTTGCTGAGCAATCTAATCAGTGCTGATTACTGTTCTTTATTGGGACTCAGCTGTGAGCAATCTATCAGTGCTGATAACTCGTCTCTGTATGGGTTCAGTGTGAGCAATCCTAATCAGTGCTGATTATTGTCTCCTTATTGGGTTCGCTGTGAGCATCCTAACAGTGCTGATTATTGTTCTCTTTATTGGAGGCAGCTTGTGAGCAATCCTTAATTCAGTGCTGATTGGCTTCTTCTCTTTATTGGTGGGGTCAGCTGTGAGCAATCAAATCAGTGGGATTACTTGTCTCTTTATGGGGGTGGGGTCAGCCCTTTAGTGTGAGCAATCTAATAAGTGCTGATTACTTTGTCTCTTTATTGGGCAGCTGTGAGCAATCCTAAAAGTGCTGATTGCATCTTCTCTTTATTGGGGGGTCAGGCTGTTGAGCAATCCCAATCAGTGTGATTACTGGTCTCTTTATTGAGCTCAGCTGTGAGCAATCCTAATCAGTGCGATTAACTCGTCTTTTATTGGGGTCAGCTGTGAAGCAATCCTAACAGTGTCTGATTACTTTGTCTCTTATTTGGTTCGCTGTGAGCAATCCTAATCCGTGCGATTACTTGTCTTCTGTTATGGGGTTTCAACTGTGAGCAATCCTAATTCAGTGTTGATTACTCTTCTCTTTATGGGTTCAGCGGTGGAGCAATCCTAATCACAGTGCTGTTACTTGTCTCATTATTGGGTTCAGCTGTGAGCACTCCTAATCAGTCTGATTACTCGTCTCTTTATTGGGGTCAGCTGTGCGCAACCTAATCAGTGATGATTACTTGATCTTTATTGGGGTCAGCTGTGAGACAATCTAATCAGTGCTGATTACTTGTTCTTTTATTGGTTCACGTGAGCAATCCTATCAGTGCTGATTATTGTCTCTTATTGGTCAGCTGGTGTGCAGCAGAACCAATACGACTTGTTACCTGTCTTGATTCCCTGTGTCACAGTGAGGTTTTAAAAAAACACAGCACACAACCGAACTCCACAGGTTTTACTTATACGTTTTACACCTGGCAGTCTAACTTCAAGGTACCATGGCCAACAATGATGAAAATAAAAAATTCTTCCACACATACACAGTCAGTGGTAACTTGCCATATTCTTGTAGGGGCAACAAACTTCCAAAAGTCTTCTACCTTAGACTTGCATACTATCAGAAAAAATAAGATACTGTATACAGACTTCGAAGTGTGTACGTTTATTGTAGTGGAAACACATACACAACTTGTACAAGTAGCCACTCTGCTTGTGTTTTGCACATCTTCTGATTATTCAGCAAGGTAAACTTAATCAGAAATCTTCATATTTACAGTTAATTAAAAACTACAAGTGATGATTAATAAATAAAAAATCAATGATTTTAAATCAATGATTTAAATCACGATCAATGTTCTTCTAGAATCTTGCGTTCAGGTATAAGGAATGATTTCTCTCCCCCATCAAACCGCACTGATTAAAAGTGTTTGTTATATTTCATATAAAGTTTTTATATAAATTCTTATATAATAGTATTATTATTGAAATCCATACTACACAGCCAGACCCAAGCATGGGCCTTTATAGTTTAAGGTACAAATACAATAGAGATCAGGATTTTTAATAAGAGATGCAAAAGTAACCTCAACCAAATCAGCTGACCCCTTTATGGTCTACTTACCGTTAGAAAACATTTGCTAACATCTGATTGCATGACTGCAGATAAAGAACAGTTATAGGGGCGATTAAATAGGGTGTACATATGTGCCTAGTTTAGAATCAGCAGGAACAATCAGATGACAAACAGATGTTTCTTAACTGTAGTAGACCAGCGTGTAAAATCTGTGTTTTTAAGGGCATGTCCTTCCAGAAAATAAGTTAATCATATTAGCTTATACCCCCAAATGTGGACTTTTGTTTACGAGCGTGCTGGAAGCAAAGCGATTGTAACCGGCTCCTCTTCTGGGAACGGGAATGTTAGCCATGGTCGGTGGCTCACCGTGTTGTTTTTTTTTTTGGTGTACATGCCTTTTCACCCCACACTTACATGATAAATGGATTGTATTCCTAATTGATTAATTAAAGGCAACTCCACCATATAAAAAGATTTATTTTAGAAAGAATGGCGTCTTTAAAATATGTTGATGTATCATAGTTTGTTCCTATGAATTTCATTACTGTAGCCTGCTATGCTTATGGATTGCCTCATGGAAACTGGAGCAATTTAGAAAAACCGGCTACTGGAGCCGTACTGAGCTGGGGCATGCTCAGAAGAGGAAGGCAGGGATTACATTCAGTAATGGGCTGTGATGTCAACTGCCAAATCCACCAACTGACGTTGCAACTGGAAGAACCAGGAAGATAAACACGGGGAAAACAGGACATTGTACAGGATTCAGGTGGACTTATATATTCAGATTTCAAACTATCACGTTTAGGGGTTTGGGGGGGTGATTTACCTGTATGTTAAGTTTTCATTTTGGGGATGGATTGCACTGTTAAATGTTTAGTAATACAATCGTTCACTACAAAAAGCCCCTCCTCCTTTTACTTCTAGTTTTAATTGATGAATTAACATTGAGCATGATGAGCTCAACAAGCTACGGGAGGGGGCTGAAACCCCATTCTCTCTGTGCAACTTTATTGGGTTACATAGAATAAACAAGAGAATATTAAACAGAATTGTTCTGGCCCTGAAAGTCAGGTTGTAGGTGGTTTGAACTTTTATCAAGGGCATGTACAACTCAGCACTAAAATCAATATTTACCTTCAAAACCCTCTAACCCAAACAAAATATAATAAGTAATTAAATCCCCCTGATCTCTGAAATTCCTTTTACTTTTACTTTTGCTGGCAATTGGTTCTCCTTGGTTCTACCACTCTGCATGCTAAATGATTCTTACTGAGCTCTTGCAGCCACAGAAGAGGTTGCCAGTATGCAGGGTGTAAGTTAAGTCGTGGGTTTGAGGAAGCAGGCCCAAGGGGGAAGGACCACAGAGGAGAGAAGTATAGATTGGGAAGGTAAGTAAGATTTTAGTGCAGGGTTGTACATGCCCATATATCACTGGAGTGTTCTAAGCCTACCTGCCTTCGCAATCTCTGTTTCTCCTGTCGTCTTCCGAGACAAGAAATATGACAGGATTGAGATAAATATCCATTACATTGTCTAAGGCGATTGTGGAAGCTTCCCTGTTACCCAAATATTCAAATTGCCTTTAATGGATGCATTTCCTCAACATGAACATTCGGGGGTTAATTTTTCACTTTCGTAATAAGATGCAACCTTGGCCCAATTGCTAAAACTTACTGCCACACTTGTCTATGCAGGGGCGTTCTGAAACCTTTGGCCCCCTGAAAAACCATTTGTAAAAAGCCGCCCTAGGGTGGGGCTTCTGGAGGTTGGCATGGTGTGCGGGTGGTAGGTGTGGGGATGGGGTGACTAACACTGGCTGGAAACTGGGGTAAAGAGAAATTGCCCCACCAGACTGGTAAATATAGATGTGACCACAACACAGACTGGTAAATATACCAGTCTGGTATATACCAAAACACAATCATCATGGAATTCTATGACCTGTATAAAAGCATCATTATTATCTTTTCAGTGCCTTGTATTTTAGTATGGCCATGGGACTCCTCAATGGGCACCATGTGGTTTAGTGTGTTCTGTGCCATATAATTGGTGCAGCAGTGTGCTCAGTGCCATAGTGCCAAATTCCTGATTTTGAGAACCCAAACAAAAATGTTGTGAACGAACAAACGTTGTGAAATGAAACAAATGCTGTAAACTGAATATAAAATGTTGGGAACTAAAACAAAAACATGACACACATGCGGCACACACAATCTATGGTACATAAACTTACTGAACACACGCTGCAAATAATTCTATGGCAATGAGCCCCACTGCTGCACACCAATTCTATAGCACTGAGCCCACTGCTGCACACATCAATGGACAGAACACATGGAGCACACTGCTGCACACAAGTCTATAGCACAGAACTCACTGAACACCACTGCTGAAACATCTTCTAGGACAAATAACTCAAATGAACACACTGGGAACACAATTTTATGGACAGAACAACCTAAGCCACTGCTGCACACAATTTCTATGGTACGGATCCACTGAACCAACTGCTGCCACAACAATCTATGGTACCATAACTTACTGAACACACTTCTGTAAACAATTCTACGACTGCAACCACGTGACACAATTCTATGGCACAAGAGAGGACACTGGCACCACTGTTGCCAAACAATTTCTATGGCTACAGAACCCACTGAACACACGGCACAACAATTCATATATGGCAATGAGCACACGTGCACACAATTATATAGCATGAAAACACCGTACACCACAAATTATATGGCAACAGAACACTATACACACACTTGCACACAATTCTATGGTACTGAACAACACTGGAACACACTGTGTACACAATTCTATGGCCTGAGCAACACTGCCGCACACAATTTATATGGCACAAAGTATACAAAACACTGACACACTGCGGCACACAATTCCAATGGCACCTGAAAAATACTATGCACACCATTCATGGCACTGAGCACACTGCTGCACACAATTATATGGCACAGTATTAAAAACACTGAACACCTGCTGCAACACAATTCAATAGCACTGATGCACACTTGCTGCCAAATTTATGGCACTGAGCACACTGCCTGCACACAAATTATATGGCACAAATATAAAAACAACTGAACACATGCGACACATTCAATGGCACTTAAAAAACTATTGCACGGAATCTTGAGGAGCAACGTGCACACAATTTCAAATGAACTGACACTGACAGCTCACGGCCACAAAACTGGACACAAACTAGAACGACCACACTGCTGCAACACAATTCATATGGTCACAATAAGAAAACACTTGACACACTGCTGCACACAATTCTATGGTAAAATATGAAAACACTGAACAACTCTGCACACAATTCAATGGTAAAATACTGAACACACTGAACACACTGGCTGCACACATTTGGCGGAACCACTGCCCACTATGCCCGCACTCTAGGCTGAACACACTGTTGACACAATTATAAGCACAGAACACACTATTCACACTTTCTATGGCACGAACACCTGAACACACTGCTGACACATTCATGAATGGCCCTAAAACACACTGCTGGCACCACAAATAGTTGAGCACGAACACACTATTCTTGGCACAGAAACTCACTGAACACACTGCTTGCACCAATTCTGTTTATGTATGGCACTGAACACACTGAACACACCCCTGGGTTTGCACACAATTTTTTTTCTATGGCAAACAAAACACACTGAAACACACTGTTGCACACAATTCTTATGGCACAGAACACACTAACACACTGCTGACCACACAATTCCTAATTGTCACTGAACACACTGAACCCCTGTGCACACAATTCTATGGCACAGAATAACACACTGAACACATCTGCTGCACAATTTCTATGATTGCAAAGAACACACTGAACACACTGCTGCACAACAAGTCTATGGCACTGAAACACACTGTTTGCACACATTATATAGCACAAACACACTATTCAAACAAATTCTATGGCCACAGAACTCACTGAACACAACTGCTGCACACATTTATGCCACTAACACATGCCTGCAACAATTATAGCAACAGAACACACTGAGCACACATCGTACTTATTGCACGAACTCACGAACACACTGCTGCACAACAATTCTATGGCACTATACCCCAACACGCTGCACAACAATTATATGGCACAGAAACACAATGTCACACTATTCTGGGCCACAGAACTCACTAACACACTGCACACAATTCTATGGGCACTGAAACACGACTGGAACCACTGTTGCACAACCAATTTCATATGACCACAAAACACACTGAACACACTGTTGCCTAACACAATTTATTGGCCAAGAAAACAACACTGAACACACTGTCGCAACACAATCTATGGCACTGAACACACCGAACGACACTGTGCACACAATTCTATGGCACATAACACAGAACCCACTGCTTGACACAATTCTATGGCCCAGAACACACTGAACACACGCTGCAACGACAATTCTATGGCACTGAACACCTGTTGCACACAATTATATACGCACGAAAAGAACACCAACTACACAAAAATTCTATGGCACAGAGAACTCATGAACACACTGCTGTCACACAATCTATGGCACTAACACACACTGCTGCACACACATTATAAGGCCAGAACACACTATTCACACATATTCGATGGCACAGAACTACTGAACACACTGGCTGCACAAAATTCTATTGTAGACTCATTAAACGTCACCTCTATGCGAACACCGACACCTGGTTGCACACAATCTATGGCACAGAACACACTGAAATGCACACATGCTGTAAGACACTGACCACACTGCACACAATTCTTATGGCATGAACACACTTTTGCATATCAATATATTACCAGCAGGCATCAGATAACTATCACAAATTCTATGGCACGAAACTCACGAAACACTGCTGCACACATCTATGGCACTAAAACCACGCGCGACCCAATTATATGGGCACAGAACACACTATTCACAACAATCTAGTGACAGACTCACTGACAACCACTTGCTACACAAAAGATTCCTATGGTATAGAACTCATTGAAACACACTGTTGCACACACATTCTATGGCACAAAACACGACAAGAAATACAATGTACCCACCAATTCTATGGTATAGAACTCACCTGACATACTGTTGCACACCAATTCTTGTCACAAAACCACACAGACAATACACTGTTCACACAATTCCTATGGTCATAGAACCTCACTGAACACAACTGATTGCACACAATTCTATGGCACTAACCACCTGCGGCACACATTATAGGCACAGAAACACCACTTATCACACTATTCTATGGCACAGAAATAACTGAACCACACTGCTGCACAACATTCTATGGTATAGAACTCATTGAACACCTGTGCCAAACAATCTTATGGCACAGAAACAGTCACGTGAACAGCACTGTTGATCAACAATTCTATGGCACAAACACACAATAACACACTGTTGCACGCAATTTAATAGAACAGAACACACTATTACACAAAATTCTCTGGCACAGAATCAGAAATCTGAACCCACGGCTGCCCACAATTTATTGGCACGACTAAACACACTGCGCAACACAATTATATGGCAACAGAACACACTATTCACAATATTCTATGGCACCGACAAACTCACTGACAACACCTGCGCACAAAATTCATGGTATAGACTCATTGAAACACTGTGCACCAATTCTATGCGCCAAAACCCACACAGAATAACACTGTTACACTACAATTCTATGGTGACTGAGAACGCACTACTGAACACCCTGTTTGCCACAACAAATTCACATGGCACACAAACACACTGAACCACACGTGTGGTTCTTTGAAACAATTCTAGGCAACAAACCTCACTCATGACACACTGTTGCAACACAATTCTATGCAACTGAACACATGCTGCAACATAATCATACGGCCACAGAACACACGATTCACAAAATTTCTATGGTACATAAACTCACTGAAAACACACTGCTACCACAATTCTGATGCCCGCACCAGAACTCACTGAAAAACCTGCACTCACCAATCTATGCACAGAACTACTGAACACCACTGCTGCACCAATTATATAGCCCAGAACTCACTTACTGAGACACTAGTTGCACACAATTCTTGGCACCATAACCACTGTCACACAATATATGGTACATAACTCAACGGAACCACTGCTGTACCCATTTATGGTACAAAACACATGAAAACAATGCAAGAACACCATGCTATGGAGACACACTGCTGCACCAATTATATGGCACCAAAACAGGGGGTCTATTACACAATCTATAGTCCATAACTCACTGAACACACTGCTGCAACACATTCTATGGAACAGAACTTCAATTTGAACACACTGCTGCCACCAGCACACTACTTGAACACTGGCCAATTTTCACAAACAGCAATCTCTAGGTAAATTGAACACACTGCTGCACCAAACAATTCTATGGTACAGAACTCACTGCTGCACACAATTCTATGGTACAAATATGAAAACACTGAACACACTGCTGCACAGAATTCAATGGCACAGAACACACTGAACACACTGCTGCACACAATTCTATGGCACAAAACACACTGAACACACTGTTGCACA
>JAACNH010003651.1:0-27836 GCA_019447015.1 Hymenochirus boettgeri
AACGATGGGTAAGGGTGGGTTTGCCTAGGTAAATGCCATAATGGACACCCTGGTCATTGTCCATATATAATGTCACAGCTGAATAGGACTCTCTGCTCTGCCGTCCACTAGCTTAATAGAAGGGTTGTGGCCGCCAGAAGGGGGTTCCAAGGTTTCTGCTCCTGGTAATGGAAGTCTGTTCGGTACCATCACATGAGCCACCTGAGCAACCCAAGGAATATTTTGGATAAAAGAGAATGTTTGTCTGACACCTGCGTCACTGGTCTGGCCATGTGCAGGAGCTTAAAAGGAAACACATAATACAGAGCTTTAAGGGAGGATTTTAACAAAGGGAATGTTGGAGGTAGGAGTGGAAGGATAATGAAGTGAACCTGATCTTAGCACATCTCTGTTTAATGTTATTTCTCTATAGTGACCTATTTCAAGGGGATGTTTGAGGGTAGGAAGTGGAGGAGAATGAAGTTAACGTGATCTTAGCACACTCTGTGGGTAATGTATTTTCTCTATAAGTTGTACCTATTTAAAAGGGAATGTTTGGAGGTAGGAAGTGGAGGATAATGAAGTCAAAACCTGATCTTAGCACATCTCTGTGTAGGTATTTTCCTATATGTACCTATTTAAATTGGAATGTTGCACAGTCCCTGCCAGGTCCCAAAAAAATTTCAAATTGTTCCCAGGCACGCGATATTTTGGGGAACATGTGGAATTAAAGGCCCCCTTCGTAGAAACCACTAAATGGCCACTTGTTACAAGAAACTTTTGCAGGAAAAAAAGTTCAAGTGCCACTAATTGTCAGATTTTTTGGGTTTAGCAGTTAACAGGGGGAGGGTGGGTTTGCCTATGTAAATGCCAGAATGGACACCCTGGGTCAGTGTCCATATACATGTCCAGCTGATAGGACTCTCTGGCCGTTCCACGAGAGTAATAGAAGGGGTTGGACAAGCAGAAGGGGTTCCAAGGATTTCTGCTCCTGGTAATGGAAGTCTGTTCCGTACCAGCACATAGAGCCCACTGACAACCAAGAAAGTTTGATAAAATGATGTTTGTCCCTGACCCTCATGCACTGGTCGGAGCCATGTGCATGGAGCTTTAAAAGAAACAACATATCAGAGCTGGTATAGGGAGGAATTTCAAGGGAAGGTTGGAGGGTAGGCAGTGTAGGATAATGAAGTGAACCTGAATCTTAGCACGCTCTGTGGTAATGTATTTCCTCTATAGTGTCCATTTAAAGGGAGAATGTTGGAGGGTAAAGAAGTGGAGATAGAAGTGAAACCTGATCTTCAGCACAGCCTCGGTGTAACTGTATTTCTCTAAGTTTACCTATTTTAAACAGGGAATGTTTGGAGGGTAAGAAGTGGAGGATACTGAATCCAACCGATCTTTAGCCACATCTCTTGTAATGTTTTCTCTATAGTGTACCTATTTAAAAGGAATGTTGGCCACAAATTCCCTGCCATTCATTTCAAAAAAACAAACAAAAAAAAAAACAAAAATTGTTCCCGGCAGCGATAGTTTTTGGGGCCACATGTGAAATTTAAGGCCCCTTCTTTAGAACCACTACATGGCCACTTGGGTACCATAAACTTTTGCGGAAAAAAAGTTCAAGTGCCACTAATTGTCAGTTTTTGGTTTAGCAGTAACCGGGGGGAAGGTTGTGTTTGCCTCTGTAAATGCCAGACTGACACCCATGGGTAGTTGTCCATTATAATGTCACATCTGAATAGGACTCCTCTCTGCCGTCCACATATTATAGAAAGGGGGTTGTGCAAGCAGAAGGGGTTCCAAGGATTTCTGCTCCTGTAAATGGAAGTCTGTTCGGTACCAGCCATAGAGCCCAACTGAGGCAACCAAGTAATTTGGATAAAAGAGGATGTTTGTCTGACACTCATGCGTCACTGGTCGGGCCATGTGCAATGGAGCTTAAAGAACAACCATAAGCGAGCTGTAAGAGGGAGGATAATGAAGTGAACCTGATCGTACACACTCTGTGTATGTAATCTTCTCTTAGTGTCCCTATTTAAAGGGAATGTTGGAGGGTAGGAAGTGGAGGCATAATGAAGTGAACCGGATCTTAGCACAGCTCTGTGTAATGTATTTCTCTATAGTACCTATTTAAATGGGAATCTTGGTAGGGTAGGAAGCGTAGGATAATAAAGTGAACCTGATCTTAGCACAGCCTGTGTAATGTATTTTCTCTATAGTGTTACCTATTTTAAAGGGAATTTTGGAGGGTAGATTGGAAGGATAATAAAGTGAACCTGATCTTAGCACAGCTCTGTTTAATGTAATTTCTCTATAGTGTCTATTAAAGGGGAATGGTTGGAGGGTAGGAAAGTGGAGGATACTTGAAGTGAACCTGATCTTAGCACAGCTCTGTGTATGTATTTCTCTATATTGTACCTCTTTAAAAGGGGAATGTTTGAGGTGTAGGAAGTGGAGGATAATGAAAGTGAACCTGATCTTAGCACAGCTCTGTGTAATTATCTCTATAGTGTCCTATTTAAAGGGAATGTTGGAGGTAGGAAGCGGAGAATAAAAGTAAACCAATCGTAGCACCTCTCTGTGTATTATTTCTCTATAGTGTACCTATTTAAAGGGCAATGTTGGAAGGGTAGGAAGCGGAGGATAATAAAGTGAAAACCTGATCTTAGCACACAGCTCTGTGTAATGGATTTTCTATAGTGTACCTATTTAAAGGGAAATGTTGGAGGGTAGTAGTGAGGATAATTAATTGACCTGATCTTAGCAACAGCTCTGTGTAATGTATTCTCTATAGTGTGACCTATTTAAAGGGATGTTGGAGGGTAGGAATGGAGGATAATGCAGTGAACCTATCTTAGCACAGCTCTGTGTTAATGTATTTTCTCATAGTGTCCCTATTTAAATGGTAATGTTGGATGGTAGGAAGTGGAGGATAAATGAGTGAACCTGATCTTATCAACAGCTCTGTTGTAATGTATTTCTCAATATTGTCCCCCATTTAAAGGTGAATTTGGAGGGTAGGAAGTTGGAGGATATGAAGTGAACCTGATCTTAGCACAGCTCTGTTAAGTGTATTTCTCTATAGTGTACCTATTTAAAAGGGCGTTTTGAGGGTAGGAATTTGAGGATAATTAGTGACCTGATCTTAGCACAGCTCTGTGTAATGTATTTTCTCTATAGTGTACTATTTAAAGGGAATGTTGGAGGGTAGGAGTGGAGGATAATGAAGTTGAACCTGATCTTAGCACACAGCTCGGTGTAATGGTATTTCTCTTCGTGTACCTATTTTAAAAGGGAATGTTGGAGGGTAAGGAAGTGGAGGATGAATGAAGTCAACCTGATCTTAGCACATCTCTGTGTAATGTATTTCTCTATAGTTACCTATTTAAAAAAGGGGAATGTTGGAGGGTAGGAAGTGGAGGATAATGAAGTGAACCTGATCTTAAGCACAGCTCTGTGTAATGTAGTTCTCATAGTGTCCCTATTTAAAGGGGAACGTTGGAGGTAGGATTGGAGGATAATGAAGAAGTGAACTATCTTAGCCACAGCCTCTGTGGTAATGTATTCTCTATAGTGTACCTATTTAAAGGGGAATGTTGAGGGTAGGAGTGGAGGATAATGACGTGGAACCTGATCTTACGCACATCTCTGTGTACTTTAATTTCCATAGTGTCCCTATTTTAAAGGGGAGTCTGGAGGTAGGAAGTGGAGGATCATGAGTGAACCTGATCTAGCCCAGCTCTGTGTAATGTAATTTCTCATAGTTCCCTATTTAAGGGGAATGTTGGAGGGTTGCGTGGCAGCTTTAGCTGTTTATTAATGGACATCCTTTTTATAATGAATAATCCCCATCTGCCGTCTCCAGTCAGTCCCCGCTTTCCTGGCTGTACAATAGTATCCCTTGTTGTAGGAAGCACTATGTGACATAGCAAGGTGAACCTCGCCCCTTTTTGGTGCTGGGCTGTTTTTGATATTGTACAGTAGTGTACAAAGCCTTTCAGATTGACCCTTTAGACTGAACATTACTTTAAGTAGTTGCCTCATTTTTTTCACACTGCCAAGAAAACTGATTAAACAACGGAGAACCAAAATGGGAGATAAGACACTTCCTATTTTCTTTGCCCTTTTTATTCCTACTTTTCAATGTTCCCTGGCTCAGATTGTGTTACTTGGCAGAGCAGTAAAGAGCATTGCGATTGGAGCAGAAAGGAAATGAAAGAAAAGTGAATGGAAAGGAAGCTCCTTTAAACCTCTATGGACTGGTGTGCAGACTGCTAGGGAAGTTCTGCTGCTCTCAGTGATTAATGACTGGAGCTGGTATGCCCTTTAAAAGGGACAGACTCCCTAAAACTAATATAATACTACGGTTTTCCCGTTCTATGTGCACTAAATATTCTTGTGTGTATGAAGCTTACCTGTCGGCTGTATTGCTGTATATCATGATCGATTTTCCCTTCCCCAGACATGTTGTATCTATGTATACTTTGATTTATAGAGGCCACTTTGGGTACGCAGCGCTGACATTAAACAATACAGATTATACAGAAAAAAAAATGTTGTATATGTTTATTTATATAGTGGCCACTTGGGGAACACAAGCGCTGTACATTATAACAATACAGATTATACAGTATGTAAATGTTAGGGTTTATTTATATAGCGCCACTTGGGTACACAGCGCTGTACATTATCACAATAACAGATTATACCATTATGTATGTAATATGTTTTATTTATATAAGCGCCACTTGGGACGCAGCGCTGTAACACTTAATAACAATACAGATTATACATTTATGTATGTTTATATGTTATTTATAGAGAGCCACTTGGTGTACAACACATCGCTGTACATTAAACAATACAGATTATACAGTATGTATGTATATGTTTTAGTTGATAGCGCCACTTGGGACACAGCGCTGTACATTATAACAATACAGATTATACGTAATTAATGTTATGTTTATCATATATCGCCAACTTGGGTACACACGCTGTACATTTAAAATACGAATTTAGACAGTATGTCTGTATAGTTTTATTTATATAAGCGCCACTTGGGGACCAGCGCTGTACATTAACAAAATAACAGATTTATACAGTATGTATGTATATGTTTAATTATATAGCGGCCACTTGGTACAACACGCTGTACATTATAAAAACAGAGTAGTATGTGTTGTAAATGTTATTTATATTGTCAACTTGGGTACGCATCGTGGTACATATAACAATACAGATTATACAGTATTTAGGTAGATTTTTATTTATCTGCGCCACTTGGGTAACGCAGCACTGGACATTATAAAATACAGATTAGACAGTATGTTATGTCTTGTTTATTTTATATAGCGCCCACTTGGATACACGCGCTTGTACATTATAACCAATACAATATACAGTATGTATGTATCTGTTTATTTTATAGCGCCACTTGGGTCATACACAGCGCTGTACTTATAACAATACAGATTATACAGTATGTAGTATATGTTTATTTATATAGCGCCACTTGGGACAACGGCGCTGTACATTTAACAATACAGATATCCATATGTATATGTTTATTTTATATAGCGCCACTTGGGAACCACAGCGCTGTACATTATGACCCTCAGATTATACATTATGTATGTATATGTTTATTTATATAGCGCCACTTTGGGACACACCGCGCTGTACATTATAACAATACGATTTACAGTATGTATGTATATGTTTTTTATATAACCGCCACTTGGGACACAGCGCTGTACATATAACAATACAGATTATCAGTATGTCTGTATATGTTTATTTATAAAGCGCCACTTTGGGTACGCAGCGCGGTAATTATATCAATCCCAGATTAACTATCTGTATCAGCTGTTTATTTTATAGCTCCACTTGGGGTACACTCGCTTTAACATTATACAAACAGATTATACCGTTATTTATGTAAGTTTATTTATATAGCGCCACTTGGGACGCAGCGCTGTACATTCTAACAATACAGAGTATACAGTATGTTATGTATATGTTATTTATATAGAGCCAACTTGGGTACACAGCGCTGTACATTATACAATACAGATTATACAGTATTTATGTATATGTTTATTTATATAGCGCCACTTGGGACCACAGCGCTGTCCCATAATAACAATACAGATGATACATTATGATGTATCTGTTTGTTCATATAGCGCCAACTTGGTACACAGCGCTGTACATTATAACAAACAGATTAATCAGTATTAGTATATGTTTATTTATATATCGCCCACTTGGGGACGCAGCCGCTGTAACATTATAACAATAACAGATTATACAGTATGTATTTATTGTTTATTTATATAGCGCCACTGGTACACAGCGCGGCAGGGATAAAAATACGAGTAGGTAGGGGTGTAATATGGTTAATTTATAAAGTGCACTTGGGTCGCCCGGTTGTTACATTTAACAATACAGAGGCTACAGTATGTATGGAATATGTTTAGTTATATAGCGCCAGTGTGCACTTGGTACGCATCACTGTCCATTAGAACAATACGGATTATACGTATTATGTATATGTGTTATTTATATAGCGCCACTTGGATACCAGCGCTGTACATTATAACAATACCAGATTATACAGTATGATTTATATGTTTGATTTATATAGCGCCACTTTGGGTTACCCAGCGCTGTAAACATTTATAACAATACAGATTATAACAGGTAATGTATGTATATTTTATTATATAGCGGCCACTTGGGTACAACCCCCGCTGTACATTATACCATACCGATTATACAGTATGTCATATGTTTTTTATATAAGCGGCCACTTGGGACACAGCGCTGTACATTATAACAATACGATTATACATTATGTATGTATAATGTTTTTATTTATATAGCGCCACTTGGGGACACACGCTGTCATATAACAATACGTTTATACAGTAATGTATGTATATGTTATTATATAGCGCCACTTGGGAACACAGCGCGTACTTATACAATACAGATTATATACAGTATGTATGTATATGTTTATTATAAGAGCGCCACTTGGGTACGCCAGCCTGTACATTATCACAATACAGATTATACAGTATGTTATGTATATGTTTTGTTATATAGCGCCACTTGGGGCCCGCGCTGTAACATTATAACAATACAGATTATAACAGTATGTATTATATGTTTATTTATATAGCGCCACTGGGTACACAGCGCCTGTAATTATAACAATACAGATTATACAGTAGGTATATTTTTAATTTAATATAGCGCCACTTGGGAACACAAGCGCTGTATCATTATACATACAGATTATAACAGTATGTATGTATATGTTTATTTATATAGCGCCACTTGGGGACACGCGCTGTACTTTAACAATACATATTATACAGTCAAATGTATGTCTATGTTTATTTATATGCGCCACTTGGGGACACAGCGCTGTACATTATAGACATACAGATTATACAGTAATGTATGTATAAATGTTTATTTATATAAGCGCCACTTGGGTACGCAGCGCTGTACCTTATAACATACAGATTATCAGTGATGGATATGTTTTATTATATAGCGTCCCTTTGGGACACAGCGCTGTACATTATACAAGCGTTATACAAGTATGTATGTAATATGTTATTTATAAAGCGCCACTTGGGGACCAGCGCTGTACATTATAACAACAATTATACAGTAATGTATATGTTTTATTTATAGCGCCACTTGGGTACACAGCACTGTACCTTTATAACAATACAGATTATACATTATGTTATAAATATGTTTAATTTATATAGCGCCACTTGAATACACCAGCGATGTACATTATAACAATACGATTATCTGTATGTATGTATATGTTATTTATAAAGCGGCCACTTGTGGGTACACACTCTGTACATTATAACAATACAGATTATACAGTATTACGTATAATGTTTATTTATATAGCGCCACTTGGGTCCGCGCGTACATTATAAAATACCAGATTATACAAACAAGGGGATAAGTGCAATTATACAGATAGATACAATTCAATCCACTCGGCTAAGAATATATAAATATAAATGATGTATAATGGATATAAGTGAACAGCCTTGACACATAGGAATGATCCATTCCTTGCCCGATAATGCTTACATACAAATCTAGTCGTTCTCCTTGTATAAAACAGGCATTTTACCCAAGGCAATGGTAAAGGTTCGTACGCAGGAGCCGACCCGCTGCTCACGGTGTGTACAAATGACTGATAATTGTCCCGTGTAGGGGCACTATCTGCCGAACGCAGTTCGTTTGGAGATCTGCCCGGCGTATTGGTAATATCTCCAACTGAACTGGCCGCTTCAAGTCAGCCGTAAAATGCCCATACACGGTACAATTATCAGTCCCTAAACGGCCATTCGTACACTGGGTGCATCGCGGGTCCCCTTACTCGCATGTGTGTATGAACCTGTTTCACATATTATGAATGGGAACTTTATCACACAACCCCAAACATAGATTTTAAGCTTCTGTTTGGCATAACTGGGTTAATAATACTTTTGGCCGTAAGGGCTGTACACACATATCGATATTTTTAATCAGTCCAATATTTCGGTTGGTCGGTTAACACATCAGATGATTACTTTACTGCTTTAAAAGTTCCTTCTGTGCTGTCGGTCCAAAATAACCGTCCCTGATTGATCCGTGGTACATGACCGTCGATGGGAGTTTACACCATGGCCGATATTGACCCGACAGAGGTGATTGGTGAGCTCAAACTATCACATGCGCTGAAAAGCTAAATGGATGTTTGAGTATGAAAAGGCAGCTAGAAAGCTAGGTAGGGAGAGAGGTCCAATAAGAAGCAAAAACAAAGCCTTCACTGAGCCATAAGCAGAAGAAACACCTTCTTATAACAGAAGGCATCTTGCCGTCTCATCTATGAATAGCATTGTCCCACAAAGCCTAAGAAACAAGAATCAATTTCTTCTCCCATGTTTCCCATAGTAAGGGCGGAGATATGCAAAACACTCCTTTATGTCCCTTAGCCTATGCATGTGTCCATACCGCTGGCTAATAACACGCAAAAAGCTTAATATATAGAGCAATCATCTGACTGCAAACGTGCCTTGTTCGATCTTGTTAGATCTCGTCAGTGCAAGATATGTTAACACATGCAAGAAGGCTGGCCTGGGCCTTACAATAAACTCTCTGGTGGATTGTCCCAAATCGGTCATATCAGAGGACACGTGACATCCTTTAAGGTTGGAAGAAAAGAAGTTTCATCATCTTCAGGTTCGGAAAGAGGTTCTTTTACAGTGAGAATGGTGACAACTGTTGGGAACTGTCTCCATTTTCGACTAACCTGTTGGTCCTTTCTTTGGTGTCTCGGGTGTCAGTAAAGGTTCCTGTGGTAGAAAGGTTTACCTGTAATAAGATGATTTATGTCCTTTCAGGAAAGGGGTAATTAAATGTACCAAGATATCCACAGCCTGGTTTGTGCTTCTGTAAACCGACCGCCAGGGACTGACGGACACTACACAAGGTTGGGTTTTCAGGAAGATTGGATCCACCACAAGCTTTGAAACTGAAACTTCTGTTTAACCACCCCCACCCGGTAGCAGGGCCTTCGCTAGACTTTTTGGCATCTGAAAAAAAAATCCAAATGCTGGCCCCCCCCCCCGGCCGTGCCCGCCAGAAGGGGTTGGTTTTATAACGAAAGTGGGTGATGCTTTGTCCGGAATGGGTGGTGGTTTGTCCATAATTGGGAGAGGCTTTATATACACAGGACTGTAAATCTGCTCACATGACTGGTAATGATGCCCACAGTGACTGGTAAATGATGCTCACAAATGACTGGTAAATGCTGCGGCACAGTGATTGGTATTAAGATGCCCACAATGACTGGTAAATTGATGCCCAACATTGATTTTGATCTGTCATGGTGACTTTTTTGTTTTTTTCCTGGCATCAAACGCTGCCGCCTCCCTACAGGGTGGCTGCTCTGTACTGTGCTCACTGCCTCATTGAGAGGAGCCCTGCCGGTAGACTGTAGAGGCACAACAAAATGTTTTATTTCCTTTAATATTAATTCTTTGTCCTTTCTTTTGGTATTTTTCACTGATCACACTCCAGATTTCCTCTGAAATTTCGTATGCAAAAAAAGTGAAATGAATTCTAAAGCGCCATAAATTTCCTGAGGGTTTAGCTTGTGAGGGCCCTACAAGTGTAATAAGGTACAGAGACAACCCAGTGTTACTACTCATAACACCAAACAAAGGACTGACTCAATTTAGACTTTCAATTTGGACATTTTGGGTAATGTGTGTCTTCTGCGACACCTTCCTTGTCTCCATATTGTTGGGGGGGCCCTGCGTCTTGGCAGATTTCTTTACAGTTGTTACAATCCTCCTGACTAAAAGTGCAGATGTGTCTAAAGGCCATCCTTGGATGTACATCGAAATGGCGGTGCCCGTGCATTGGCCCTTTATCGAGCGAAACAGACGGTCGTTCGAGATCCGCCCTTACACGGGCCAAGATCGCCGTCACCAACATCGGAACATCGTGCGTCGCGGGTCCGAACCGTTACCTATGTCCTCCTGAGTGATCCAGTCCACTCCGCCCCTTAAGGAAAAACAGCTGATCAAGAGAACCCAGGTTTAAGACCCGTATACCCTATATACTTTAATGGGAGGGTGTACTAAATGTACTAAAACAGATTCAATAAAGTTCTCTTCTAAAGATTCGTACACACTTGCGGACCTCCGAACGAGCACCGCTGTCGCCGATAAGTGCCGATACGCGGAAAGATTAAACGCCAAACGAAACCCGTCGTCACACATCGTGCTTGCAGGTTGCCACCGCAATCTCACCATGTGTACACCCTTTAACATAAGAACTTTATTTGAACATCTGTTTTTAGTACATATACAGGGAGTTCAATAAAAAGTTCTTATCGTTTAAAATGGTGCTTAATTTTGCCCCAACCAATCAATGTTCAGCTTTCAAATGTTAATAAGACCTGATTGGTTGTGTTCAAAATAGCACCATTTTTAAACAATCGAACTTTATTGAATCTCCCTTTTAGTGTGTACAACGTTAAAAATGGGTGCTAATTTTGCCCCAACCAATAGATGTTAGCTTCAAATGAATAAAAACGATCTGATTGTTGGGGCAAAATTAGCATCATTATAACATAAGAACGGTTATTGAATCTCCCTGTTAAAGTGTGTACTGAACCTTAAATGATGCTAATTTTCCCCAACCATCAGATCTTATTTACATTTGAGTAACATCTGATTGTTTGAGCTTAACTGAGCTTAATTCCCTTTAGTAACTATTGGTTGATAGAGAGTATAAATACAGTATATTTATTATGTAATATATATTCAGTATAATATAGTATAGCTTGTATAGTATAGTATAGTATAGTTTTTTAAATATAATATATTAGTATAGTATATCGTCATATATATATGTCCTCGTACACGTCATCATCTCGTCTAAGTACTCTCGTATCGTCTAGTACCCGTATGATATAGTATCGTCTGTATGTATCAGTCATAGACTATCTGATTCTCGTCATCGTCTCTGGTATCGTCTCGTACAGTCGGCATCTAGTATCGTCTCGTCCAGTCTACTCTCTCTCGTTCTGGTCTCTCTAGTCCGCCGCTTCTCTCGTCTCGTCTTGTCTCGTCCCGTCTCGTCTCTTCTGCTCTCGTCTAGTCTCCTCTCGTCGCATCTCCTCTCCGTCTCCTTCTAGTAGCGTATTGTAGATTATAGTACAGATGAAGTAGTCTAGTAATAGTACAGTATCCATAGGCACGTATAGTGCACTGTTGAATGTTCACATCAAGGGGAGCGCTATCAGCATGTCACCCTTAACACTGGTTATAGAATCCAAGAGAGCGCTAATCACCTTGCTCACACCGTAACCGTTGGTAAATGTATCAAGAGAGCGCTAATCAGCAGGCCTTGATCACCCTGTAAACATGGTTGACTGAATCAAGAGAGTCGCTAATCAGCCTGATCACCCTGAACATGGTGATATAATCAAGAGAGCGCTTAGCACCTTGATCACCCTGTACACACTGGTGAATAAATCAAGAGAGCGCTTATCAGCCTTGAATCACCCTGTAACACTGGTGGACCTGAAAGCAGAGGAGCGGCTAATCATCCTTGTCTCCCTGTAACAACGGTGAATATAATCAAAGAAGCGCTAATCAGCCTTGATCACCCTGTAACACTGGTGGAATGTAATCACGAGAGCGCTAACAGAGCTTGTCACCCTGTAACCTGGTGAAATGTAATCAAGAGACCGCGAATCAGCCTTGGTCACCCTGGTACATGGTTGAATGTATCAGAGAGCACTAATCAGCCTTATCACCCTGTAACACTGGTGAATGTAATCAAGAGAGCGCTAATCAGCCTTGATCACACCTGTAACACCTGTTATGTAATCAAGAGAGCGTCTAATCAGCCTTGGATCACCCTGTAACAACTGGTGAATATAATCAAGAAGAGCGGGCACTCAGCCTTTGATCACCCTGTCACACTGGTGAATGTGAATCAAGAGGCGCTAATCAGTCCTTGATCACCACCCTGTTACACTGTGATGTAATCAATAGAGCGCTAATCCAGCCTGGTCACCCTGTACACTGGTTAAATGTAATCAGAGATCGCTAATCAGCCTTATCACCCTCTAACACTGGGAATGTAATCAAGAGAGTGCTATCGCCTTGATCATACCCTGTAACACTGGTGAATGTAATCCAAAGAGCCTCATCAATCAGCCTTGATCACCCCTGTTACACTTGTGACTGTAATCAGAGAGCCGCTAATCCATCCTTGATCACCCTCTAACACTGGTGAAATGTATCAAGAGATTCGCTAATCAGCCTTGTTCACCCCCCGGAACACGGGTAATGGTAATCAAGAGAGTGCTAATCAGCCTTGATCACCCTTTTACAACACACTGGTAAATGTACTCAAGAGACGCTGATCAGCCTTGATCACCCTGTTACAACCCTGGAAATGTAATCAAGAGAAGTGCTAAATCAGCCTTGATCAACCCTGTTCAACTGGTAAATGTAATCAAGATAGCGCTAATCAACCTTGATCACCCGGTTTTACAACACTGGTAAATGTAATCAGAAGCGTAATCACCTTGATTCACCCTGTAACACTGGTGACTGTAATCAAGAGAGGTGCTAATCGCCTTGATCCCCTGTAACACTGGTGACTGTAATCAAGAGAGCGCTAATCAGCCTTGATCACCCTGTAACACTGGGGACTGTAACAAGAGAGCGCTAATCAGCCTTGATCACCCTGTAACAAACTGGGACTGTAATCAAGGGCGCTAATCAGCCTTGATCATCCTGTAAACCCAGGGGTGAATGGTAATCAAGAGAGCGCTAATCTCCTTGATCACCCTGTAAACAACACTGGGGACTGTATCAAGAGAGCGCTAATCAGCCTTGATCACCCTGTAACCTGAGGGACTTTTAATCAGAGAGCGCTAGCATAAATCAGCCTTGATCTCCGTAACACAGGTAATAATGTAATCAGAAGCGCTAATCATCCTTGATCACACCTGTTACACAACGGGTACTGTCTCCAGAGAGCGCTATCAGCCTTGATTCATCCTTAACACAGGTGAATGTAATCAAGAGAGCGCTAATCAGCCGTGATCACCCTGTAACACGGGGACTGTAATCAAGAGAGCGCTAATTCACCTTGATATCCTGTAACCCAGGTGAATGTAATCAGAGGACTTGTGACCCTCCATGTCATTAAGGGAATAGCTTTAATTGCCCATAATACCTTCTGGGAGACACCGTCCCAAACACTGGAATCAAATAGAAGGAGAAATGAAAGAACAGGAATTTGCTTTTTTCCAGTTAAAATGGAAATCCATTAACGAGCAGCAGTGAGTATAAAACCTCTCAAATCCGCTCAACTAACAGCAGCTGGGAGAAAGGTTACAACATCTGCGATAATGTCCATCGTTTCCACAGTGAAGATCTTGGGGTTAATCTTTCTTGGTTCTGCCTGTTTTTTCTTTTTGTCGTAATTTTACACATACACTCGGACAGCATTTTTCCCTTAGTATCTACATGGGGATATGTGACGAGGTTGCCATACTACTGCTATAGCTAGTTATTTTAACACGGGATTTTACCATCATGCAAGAGGTTGTCTTTCAGTAACCCTCCCGGGTCTGGTTTGGTCAAGGCTGGCCCAAACAGATGGCTGGGTGTACATCGTACAATCGTCCCTTTTGGACAGGGTCATGGCGATTGCTAGTGATGGCCCAGTTCGCAGTCCGAACCCGGATCTGCGGGGATTTACCATCGTTCTCGAATGGCAATATCGTGATTTTTCGGTTTTCCGCCTTCCGGGACTTTCCGAACCGCTTTCGAAACTTTCGAAATTACAACAGAATTTCTTGCATTTTCGCAATACCGCGGGAAAAATACGGGAAAATAGAGAACATCGCAGATTTCGTATTTCGCAGAATCCTCGTATTTTCGAGAAATCCTCCCACCAGATCTGGCTTGCGTATACATAGCTCAAAGTCCCCCATACACAGGCATTCATATAATTTATTGGAATATCGGGATTAGACCAATGAGTTTTCAATAAAAACAAAGGTTGGGCACGGTGGAATTTCCCAACTTATCCATCTTCCATAAGCTATTTTCGCAGTTTCAAGCTGAACTCAAAAGGAAGATTGGCATAGCAAGGTTGGGATCAATCCCAAACCATTTCCCCCCCCAGTACGGTTGGTACAAGCAGATGCTCTTCCGATCAGATTGGCTGACTTGGACTTGAAAGATAGGGTTGGTTGAATTTTCATTTTCGTTTTTCGATAAACTGCTCAACATCGGAAAAATGGAAATAACTTTTACTTGACTGTCACGACAACTGGAATAATCAATAAGAAGTAGATTCTGTTGGTGGAAGTGCAACTAGTCTTATAGTGATCCATAATGAGTGACATCATTATTGAGTGACATCATTATTAAGTGACTCATTATTGAAGTGACATCTCTTGAAGTGACATCATTTGTACATTTATCTGGTAATAATTTACAGATACAAGTTTGGGCATTTTTCAGAATAAAGACTAAAAAACAGAGTCATCCAAAGGAAAGGTCATTTCGCATCACCACCCTTGCCTTTATATGTATTTACTGTTAGCAGAGGGGTGAGCTGGAAGAATTAAACCCAAGAACAACCACATCTGGGGTGGAGCAGCAGAAATAGTGCACAGCTGGAGACTGGGATTTTGGAGGGAATTCGAAAGGTTGCCTTTTATCAGATGCACCCCCTACAGGCTGTGGCAATTCCTTACACACTAGAACATGGTCATTATTATGCAATGAAATCCAGCGCAAATCGAATTGAACTGAAATCAAGACATTTTTCTGTGTCACATCGCTATCAATCCTCCAATCAAAAAAGTTTGGGAAAAGCGAAAATTTTTTCCTCTACTCCATCTTAACAGAACCTTTTCAGATTTTCCGGAGAAAGACGGGAAGTTTACCTATTACCCTCGTGTGTAGGAGCTTTTTCCGACTGATCAGAGTGCGGCGACGACCGTAGTCGGCCCTTCATCAATCGGATGATGGAATGATACATCGTGCGGTGTATGGCCCACGCTGACCGATATTGGGTAGGGGGTAGGGACTATATTGGGGTAAGGGTAGTAAACTACTATATTGGGTAAAGGTGGTAGTACTTATTGGGGTAGGGGGTCGGTATAATATTGGGGTAAGGGGGAAGGTACTATATGGGGGTAAGGGGGTGGTATTATTTGGGGTAGGGATTTGGTACTATATTGGGTAAGGGGTAGGTATATATTGGAGTAGGGTGTCTGACTCTAATTGGGTAAGGGGGTAGGGAAGATATTGGGGTAGGGGTCAGGTACTATACTGGAGTGGGGTAGGACTATATGTGGTGGGTATAGACTTTATGGGGAAGGGGTAGGTACTATATTTGGTTACTGGGGTAGGGACTATATTTGGTTAGGGGGGGTAGGGACTATCATTGGTTGGGGGTCATGGACTGACACATTGGTGGTAAGAGGGTAGGACTGAATTGGGGGGGGTGGGAATATTTGGGGAAAGGGTGTAGGACTATATTGGGGTGGAGGGTAGGGAATATATTGTGGAAAGGGTGTAGGGACTATTTGGGGTGGAGGGTAGGGAATATTATTGGGGAAAGGGGTGAAGGGACTATATTTGGGGGTGGGGGGTGAGAACTATAGTACTGTAAAGGGTAGGACTATACTGGGGTGGAGGGTAGAAAACTATATTAATCTAAGGGGTTGATTTGTTTAGGGGGTAGGGACTATATGGGTCTAAGGGACTTTATTTTGGTTAGGGGGTAGGGACTATATTTGGTTAGGGGGTAGGGACTATTTGGGTTATGGTGTAGGGACTCTATTGGGATGGGGTAGGGACTATATTTTGTTAGGGGGGTAGGGACTATATGGATAGGGGGGTAGGGACATATTTTGGTTAGGGTAGGGACTTTATTTTGTTAGGGGGGTAGGGACTATATTGTGGATAGGGGGGTAGGGAACTATTATTTGGTTCTGGGTGGTAGGAACTATCTATAACTACTGGGGTTGGGAGGGTAAGAAACTAAATTTGAGCTAAGGGTTTTGATTTGTTAGGGGGGTAGGGACTATATTTGTTAGGGTGGGTAGGGACTATATTTGGTTAGTGGGGTGGGACTATATTGGTATAGGGGTAGGACTTATTTGGTTAGGCGGTGGTAGGGACTATATTTTGGTTAGGGGGGTAGGACTATATTGGGCATCGGGGGTAGGACTATAACTTGGGATAGGTGGTAGGGACTTTATTTGGTTAGGGGGTAGGAATATATTTGGTTAGGGGGGTAGGGACTATATTGGGATAAGGGGGGTAGGGGACTATATTGGGGATAGGGGTCGGGCTTTAATTTGGTATGTGGGTAGGTGACTTATATTTTGTTAGGGGGGTAGGGACTATATTGGGTAGGTGGGGTTAGGGACATGATTTTGTAGGGGGTAGGGACTTTATTGGTTAGGGGGTAGGGACTAATTGGGATAAGGGGGTAGGGACAATATTTGGTTAGGGGGGGTAGGAACTATAAACTGGTGGAGGGTAGAAGCATATTGAGCTAAGGTTTTGATTTGTTTAGGGGGTAGGGCCTAATTTGGTAGGGGTGTAGGCCCTATATTTGGGTTTAGGGGGGTAAGGGAAACTATATTGGGATGTGGTATGGACTTTATTTGGTTGGGGGGTAGGGACTATATTTGGTTAGGGGGGTAGTGGACTATATTGGGATAGGGGGGTAGGGGACTATATTGGGATAGGGGGTATGGACTTTATTTGGTTATGGGGGTCAGGGGAATATAATTTGGTTAGGTGGGTAGGGACTATATGGGATAGGGGGTAGGGACTAGATGGATAGGGGGTAGGAACTTATTTGGTATTGGGGGTAGGGACTATATTTGGTTAGGGGGTAGGGAAACTATATTGGGATATGGGGTAGGGACTATATTTTGGGTTCGGGGGTAGGGGACTGACACATTTTAATTGTTCTTTGTTCAGCTCTGGCGAAAAATATTTGGCTTTTATGTTTTGGGATTTTATTTGTTTTATGGGGTATGGGCTATATTTTGATTAGGTGGGGGTATGGACTTATTTTATTTTAGGGGGGTAGGGACTATATTGTTTAGAGGGGTGGGCCTATATTTATTTAAGGGGGGTAGGGACTATCATTGTTAGGGGGGTAGGGACTATATTTGGTTGAGGGGGGTAGGGGACTATATTTGGTTAGGGGGGTAGGGACTATATTTGGTTGGGGGGTAGGACTATATTTGTTTAGGGGGGTTAGGGACTATATTTAGAGTTATGGGGTAGGGACTATATTTGGTTTGGGGGCGTATGGATTATATTTGGTTGGGGTAGGACATATTTTGGTTAGGGATGTGGGGGGTAGGGACTATATTGTGGTTAGGGGGGGTAGGGACTGACACATTTTAATTGTTGAATTTGTTGTTTGTTCAGCTCGGAAAAATATTTGCACTTCCAAATTGTTTGAAAAGGAACAGTGCATGTGTGTGTACAAACTCTCCAAAGGGGGGTTTATCCTGCATCAATGAGTTGGCACCTGTTAGTGGGTTTAAGGCTTTGTTGAATGTTTAAGTCCTCCGGGAAGTAAATTTCTCACATCTCAGAGCTTTGTCTTGTTTTTCCCTCTTGTTCTGTTTGTCCTTTAATTATTTATAACCCATTTCATTGATTGATGTGTCGAGATTGTAGACTGATAACAAGTACAAATCTGGAACAGTAAGATAGAATCCAGCTCTACCCAAAGCTGATAATCTGCTAACGACTCGTCCATTAGCGTTATCTGCTGGGAATGAAACTTTCCTTTATGTCTCCCCTTTGCTGAAGGAATCATGCGAAATGTATTCAGTGACGGCGCGATCAAAAGAAAAATAAACGTTGGTTTACATTACAGGTCTGTCTGTGATATTATTTTATACTACAACCCCCTCTTTCTACTCCTACACAGTAGGCTGGGTGTCTTCTCTAGGACGGGGGGCGCACGCAGGGTTATCAGATTTTATACCAATCACTTTATAGGACAGTGTTTCACTACTGTTGTGTCCAATGATAATGTGGTGGCAGGGAACCCAAGTCACATTTCTATATAATTATAGATTTCCACGTTAAATCCAGGATTGAATCAAAACTGATTTATTGGGGCAGAGGTGAAATCCATGCTGACGTTTTCGGTCCTGGACTAAGTTCACTATGTACCTGTAGCACAAAATAAGTTTCGATTTCAATTCACCTATCGTACGCCGTAATGTTAATGGTCCGATGGGTAATTATGTGCAAGGTTTAAATGGCGTGTCCATTGGAAAAAAAACTTTTGTTCTAAAATTTAGATGACCCCCAAACCCCCCTTTTCGCAATAATTCAACAGTTTCAAAGGACGCTCCTGAAACTCCTTACCGACCCGGTCCCCGTCGCCCTTCCTACTCTGCCTACTCTTGTTGTGGCTGTTTTAAGGCGCGACGTTATTGCCCACTCGCCTGACGCCGCGTCCAAGAAGTAAGTGGCAGTCGCGGGCAGAAATCCCCTGCCCTGTTTTTTGGCTTGAAACAACTTAAAAATTAGGAGGGTGACCTAGACGGCGAGGGACCCGGTTCTGTGAGAAAGTTTCAGGAGCCACTTTGGAACTGTGAATATTGTGAAAGGCTTTGGGGGGGTAATAAACATTTGATTGGCTCCTCTGACTGTACGAACAAACGAGTTATCACAATGACCATGAGGCTTTTGGGCAGAAAGCAATTGATGGATGGTTGTACCCAGGAGAGGATTATATCAGTGGCAATAGATATTCTGACCATAGCTCAGTTTTTTTAGCGTATTAGCCCCTCATCTTTCGAAAGTTCGGTCCGTTTTAGAACTTTATGGAGTTCGTAAAGTTCGAACACCGACCCATTACAGTCAATGGGATTACCTATTTAAATTCGAATGAAATACAATTAAAATATTACACGGTAACTTAATGAATGGCTGTGGGAACCTGGGAAATGGTCTGGGGACCACGTTCCAATTCCAGGACTTTCAAAAATCAATTTTTACTTTCACGCGCTACTTTCGGGTCTCGCGTTCGATTTTCAATGATTATCTTATCCCTGAACGATTCGAACATTACGATAATTATCCATAACGATTCAACAGATCGCTCGTTTTCAAATTCGATAATTATCGAAAGTGCCGAAAAAATCGGTGATTAGTTTGAGAAGTCCGAGTCCTGTGCGAGTCTAGGCCATTCTGGTCCGTGGTATGGAAATGCCCCATTTAGCCAGTGATGCTTTCTGAAAGGCGCCCGCTTTATCCAGAATCCGATTTTTATTGTTACCAATTAAATTTATTGTTTACCATCGTCGGTTTAAACCAAACCAGTAACATTTGCTTTTGTTGATCCATAAAAAGATATTTAGGGCTATTTGCTCAGAAACAACTGATGTGTCTGGAACTAACATTAACTTCTTCAGCTTTTTACCTAGGAGATCAATTCTGTCAAAATTGACTTTATAGAGGGACAATGGTCAGTTGTTCTAAAATAACTCACAATAGCTTCCCCCCTTGCATTCTGTCACATATTGTCCCTTTTGGTAACATTAATTATTAAAATGCTTCTCTGAATAACATAAACATAAATTAAACAGTATCTACAATGCCATGGTTATATTTCTATTTATATGAACAATCATCTGAAAAACTTGTCATAGATTGTAAGAGCTCTATGGTCCAGGGACCTCAACTCTAATATGTCAAGGCAAAAGGCAAAAAACTCAAAAAAAAAAGCAAAAAAAAAAAAAGTAAAAAAAAACAACAACAAAAAGCAAAAACCGGTCCATTTATTTCACATAAAATGACATATATATCATTTAATCTGATACTTATTTTTAAAAAACTTATATGGATAGTTTCCTGGGCGGCCATGTCCGATCGTACAGGTCGGAAACCAAGGTCCATTGTGCGTCCTCTGTGGGGCGTGGCTATTTGGCAGGAAACCACCGTCCTTTGGGACTATCCCATGTGTGCTCATCGAGCGTGGAGCAAATTTTCTACGGGCAAGTTTACATCAAACGCTACCAGACTGGATTAAGTAGATCACAAGCCACGGACCTGGACTCTTTGTTGCATATTATACTCATAATGGGAAGCCTAATGGACACTTGCTGCACTTAAATCAGTGACACCTTAGATCATTATCTAATCATCAATGATCCACACCCGTTCTTCCCTCCACGATCAGAGCTGTTTTTTAAACAGTTTGATCATGCAATATGAAAGAAACGGATACTGTGGATCAGCTGTTTTTAAACAGTTGATCAATGCATATGAAAGAAACCGATACATTATCAGCTGTTTTTTAAAACAGTTGATCATGCATGACGACTATACATGTGATCCGCTGTTTTTACCTAGTTGAGCATGCATATGAACGAACCATACCGTGATCAGCTGTTTTTAAACAGTTGATATGCATCTGAACGAACCAACATGTGATCAGCTGTTTTTAAACAGTTGATCATGCAATATGAATGACCGAGACATGTGATCACTTTTTAAACAGTTGAGCAGCATATGAATGACCGATACTTGATCAGCTGTTTTTAAACATTGATCATGCATTGAATGAACCGATACATGTGATCAGCTGTTTTGTAACAGTTGATCATGCATATGAACTAACGATACATGTGTCAGCTGTTTTTTTTTAAAACAGTGATTATGCAATATCAAGAACCAACATGTGACAGCTGTTTTAAACAGGTTGTCATGCATATGAACGACCATACATGTGATCAGCTGTTTTTAAAAAAATTAAGACCGGACCCGAACCAAGGTCTTTTAAACAGTTGATCCCATGTATGGTTCATTCATGCTCACTATTTTTAACGAGGAGGTTGAGGGCTTTGTGGCGGGTTCTTCCTACGTAAGGGTACCCCTGGGGGCGTAATTTACAACCTGTCTTTTATACTTATGTCGCTGATCTTTGTTTTGATTTATGTGGTTTACTTTGATCTCCTATTTATTATTAAATTTTATTTGTACTATTATCTATTCAGCTGGAACCGTACTACTCAGATTCCAATTCTATTTACACCTTCATTGACTTGAATGGGTTCGCTTGTGAATCCTGCTAAGGAACAGAACTTCAGCAGTGAGTTCCGCCATCTCTATTGGTAATTCAGATGGCTATAACACAGATACATGCATGTTTGCGTTCTCTCTCGGTGTTTCATACAGGAGCGTTTCTTTAGAAACCGAGTTTCATTTTCTTCCCGTCTCCCCTTAACATGCGGTCTAGAAATCTATACAAAGTAACGAGGTTGACACTGGTTCATCCTGGAACACCGCGGAATCCGGCCCCCTGGATTGTGCATCAGTACACATTCTAAATGGATTTTCTTGTTCTCTGCCAGGCAGTCAGAAATGAGATGTGGATAAAGACAAGAAACAATGCATTCGCCAGCACTGTGGAAAGTCCCTGCAATGCTATATCAGGGGGAATGTGTCCTTTTATATATGTCTATTGAGGAATTGGAATGGAATCAAGGTGTCCCGAGTCCCCAGCAGATTATTCAAAAGGTCCCACAGGTATCTGATAGGGTGTGTGTGGGGTACCACTGGTTGTTATAGACCAGGGTATCTGATATGGTGTGTGGGTACACTGTGTGTATAGCCATGGTATCTGAAAGGGTGTGTGAGCTACACTGGTGCTATAGACAGGGTATTCTGAAAGGGTGTGTGGGGTACACTGGGTGTTATAGACCAGGGTATCTGAAGGTGTGTGGGGGTACACGGGTGCTGATAGACCAGGGTATGCTGATATGGTGTGTGGGTACACTGGGTGCTATAGACCAGGGTATCTGTATGGGGGTGTGGTGGGCTACCCCTGGGTGCTATAGACCAGGATTGATAGGGGTGGGGGTACACTGGGTGCCTTTAGATAGATAAAGGTCCAGTCTTTATCGTCCAATGAGAAGATAATACTACTGGTAGTTGAAAGAACACAGATGATCCCTCAGACAAACCTCGAATAGGAACTTATCCGTGTCCGGCTGTATCTTCCTCTTCCTGCTCAGATATTCATTGCAGACAATGAATTCAGGTCGATAAATTCAGTCGATAATTATCAAAAGTTTCCAGGACAGAAATGGGGCCGTTGGTTCGTTTTATGACACGTTTCAGTTAGATAAAAGTTTCCCCCCCCCGCCTTTTTTTTCCTCTTTCTTAAAATCAATGGAAAGTGTAATTATTTTTTCTTTGCTTTGTAATTTGTCACCGTTATGTGGGGGACTTTAATTTTTATAATACGGGCGAGCGCCGCACTATGAGCCTTTAAACTGGAGGAGCCACCCCCAAGCTCCAGTCCTATGTCTATGAACCTTTCCTTGTTCCAACTGTGTGGGTTTATAACAATTGCGGTCCTTTGCAGGGGACATTAATCTCTGGAGAATGGGAACAATGTGCTATATGGGGGAATCTGCAGGAGAGCGGCTTAATAAATCTTGTGTGATCACAGGATTCCGAACATTCCAAACTTCCCATTCGGGGTCATAAGTCAAATGTCCTTTCTGGGTAACCTTGGCCACCGGCATCTTTATCAAGTTTGTTTTGGGCTATAAATTGTATGGTTGTCTCAGGACCCCCCCCTAAGAAACCTAAACAATCTTCTGGAGTAATCTAAACAAAGCCCACCTCCATCCATGAGATGGGTATTGGAATAGCAGGATGGCAACTGCACCTGAAAGGTCCTGCTCTGCAGTGGCTTCCAGGAACATGTTCCTATTGGAGGGTCCGGTATACCTTCACAAACTAGAACCCAGTTAACCAGGAACAGAACTCACTGCTTCGCCATCCCTAACCTATATAATGAAACAATTACAGGATAACCTACTATAACTATAAATCATTTGCCATGTTGGTCTGGAACTATTCCTGTATAAATATAGTACTGAAGCCGGGAGAAGACTGGCAAGAATCAGTTTTCTTTGTGCTGGTGCTCCTCACATAAACAATATGGGATAAGGAATAACCAGTCTGTTATCCCTGTCCAAGCATTTTTTATCTTAACTGTTTTTTAAAAAACTTTTACCACGCGCTTTATCCTTTAAGTCCAATTGTGGGTGTTTTGGGTTTACGGCAAGTTCACCCCTGAAACATAAAAACTGGTGACTTGTTATGTATTGTCCCTGCACCCCGACGATGTTTTTTATCAGATATTTGTACAATCTACCATCAGATATCGGAATTGGTGCAAAAAAAAATATTTTTCCAACAAATTGGCGATCCCCTAACACTATCCACTGTTCTTACGATATCATGATATTTTACTTATATTAGCTCAGATCTCAGTCCCTGAGCCATAATTCATGACACAGTGGCCCTGGCTAACCTAATGACCTTATTAGTTAAAATGACCGCACAGGAGAGTTGCAGACAACATAAATAGTTCATAACAAAACCTTGCTGCTGTGTGCGTGAATTGCATGGTGGGAATCCATTGCTGTCCCAAGTGATCACTATGGCAGCGTGACTTCAAAGTAGGTCAGGTCAAATGGAGGATGAGTTGATTAGACATGAGGGGGGATACTCATCCTGAGTAAACAAGTACGAAATTAAAGGTAGCAGGCAAAGTCCTCCTTTAAAGCATAGTTTGCCCTTTAAGACTTCTAATTAACATTTGGACAAGGGCGATATTCTGGTTTTCTGAACTATGAAGCGAGCGTGCGCCATCATCCTACGGTTTATCTTGGGAGGGAGAGCGCAGCCTGTTGCCTTGGTGAGTGTTTATTTTGGTAATACATGTGCGACTGCTCATTCATTGAGACAGACATTGATGTTACAGCAGTTACAACCCAGTGTGAATCATTTCATACAACATGTCACTTTTATTATTGGTGTGGAATCATCACTATTTGTCTTCTCAAACATCTGGCGGGTTGCACAATCCTAAATGCTAGTGGAAGCGTCGAGGCTTCCGACCCGGTCTGCCAGGAGGAAGGACGGTTGGTCGTGGCAAAAGCACCTAGTCGCGACATTTTAGGGAGCGACGAATCGTGTGGGTCCAAAGAGGACCGCCGATTGGTTGTGATTTTCCGACTGTCCGGTTGTGTCTTCTTTCGCCGGACGAAAAGAAACATCGCGATCAGTCCGGCCGCCACAGTGATCCATGCATATTCGGCCATGGAATGTTTATGCAGTTCGCTGTTCAACCAGAAAGCGCAACCGATATCTTAAATTTTGAGAGCTAGCAATTTTAATTACGTGGCCAATCACTGGCCATTGCTGCGTGGTCCGGCCCCTTTCTGCAGCTTCCGACATTAAAAGAAGAAAAACGCAGAGGGAAGGAAGGCTGCTGAATTCTAACAGCGGCTTGAAACTAAGAGACCTGTGCAAGGCAGTGCGTCTTTTAAACAGCTGATTTGTGCGTATATTTACTCCATGGTTGTGATCAGCTTGATCGTGGACCTTTGGGGGGAAAAAAGGAGAGGGTTGTTTTCAGGGCCTGCCTCCAATCTCTCAGGGGGGCCCAGACCCCTGCAGTTATCCTGATTCGCGAGTTTGAGATTTTGTTGCTAGCTCTAGCCCAATACTAAAAGTTTTATGGACATACCTTTTAACATTCATATGTTACCTCCATAATGCTTTCCGATGGGAGAGAACAGATCCCATATCCTATGTTCATCATTCATATTAAGTACAAATATACAGAGAAAGAATGTTCTGTACCACAATAAGCTATACCCTCATACTGACTTGTCTAAGGGGAAACAATATGGCAGCTCCCACCCATATGTAAGAAATATAAATATACAGAGAAGGAATGTTCCTGTACCTACAATAAGCTATACTCAGATGTAGCTGTCTAAGGGAAACAATATGGCAGCTTCCACCCATATTTATAAATATAAATCTACAGGAATTAATGTTTCTGTACACACAATAAAGCTCATACCCTCATACTGTACTGTACTAAGGGAAACACTATGGCAAGCTCCCCTAATATGATAAATATACAGAGAAGGAATGTTCTGTACACACATAAACTATCCCTCATACTGTACTGTCTAAGGGAAACATATGGCAGCTCCCACCCATATGTATAATAAATATACAGAGAAAAATGTTCTGTACACACAATAATATATCCCTCATACTGTAACTGTCCTAAGGTAACAATAGGCAGCTCCCACTCCAGATGTATAAATTATAAATATACAGAGAAGAATTTTCTGTACACACCCATAATATTACCCTCTCTGTACTGTCTAAGGGAAACAATATTTCAGCTCCACCCATAAAAAAATGTATAAATATACAATAACAGAGAAGTAAGTTCGTACACACAATAAGCTCTTACCCTCATACTGTACTGTCTAAGGGAAAACAATATGGCAGCTCCCACCCCTATGTATAATATACAGAAAGGACTGTTCTTTACACACAATAAGCTATACCCTCAACTGTTCTGTCTAGGGAAACACTCTGGCGCTCCCACCCATCATGTATAAAAACAGAGAAGGAATGTTCTGTACACACATAATATATACCCGCATACTGTACTGTCTAAGGTACATATGGCAGCTCCCACCCATATGTATAAATAATAAATATACAGAGAAGGAATTTCTGGACACACAATAATATATACCCATCAACTGTACTGTCGAAGGGAAACAATATGGCAGCTCCCACCCATCTGTATAATATAATATACAGAGAAGACTGTTTCGGTACACACAATAAGCTATCCCTCATACTGAACTTCTAAGGGAAACAATATGGCAGCTCCACCCTAGTATACTATACAGAAATGAATGTTTTCTGTACCTACAATAAGCTATACCCTCATACTGTACTGTCTAAGGGAACAATATGGCAGGCTCCCACCATATGTATAAATATACAGAGAAGGAATGTCTGCACACACAAAAGCTATATACCCTCATACTGTCCCATGTCAAGGAAACAATATGGCAGCTTCCCTACCCATATTTTAAATATAACTATACAGAGAAAGGAATTTTTCTGTAACCCACAATAAGTATACCCTCATACTGTACTTCCAAGGAAACAATATGCAGCTCCACCCATATGTATAATACAATACATAGATGGACTTTTCGTCCACACAATAGACTATAAATATATAATATATAAAAAATAAAAACTAATAAAATAAAATATAATAAAAATAACTATCATAAAAAAAATACTATAATAAAAATAAAATCTATAATCTCCAATATCCTAAATCCCATCCCACCATCAATCATAAATCACCTACCAACATCAATAACGAATATAAATCCTCCCCTAATCTCCCCTCACAGCTCTCCCCCCTACCCATCATCCCCACACTCACTACCCCCTCACTAAACCTCCCCCCAACCCTCCTCCCATAAATAAAAAAATATAACTAAATAAAATAAAATAAACTAAAATAATACCTAAACTAAATAACCAAAAACAGCCTATATACAACTAACACAACAAATCACATAAATACTAACATAAAATATCAACATAAAAATATAATACATAAAATAAATATCTAAAAGTTCAAGTGCCACTAATTGTCAGATTTTTGGGTTTAGCAGTTAACGAGGGGGAAGGGTGGGTTTGCCTATGTAAATGCCAGAATGGACACCCATGGGTCAGTGTCCATATATAATGTCACAGCTGAATAGGACTCTCTGCCGTCCACTAGAGTAATAGAAGGGGTTGTGCAAGCAGAAGGGGGTTCCAAGGATTTCTGCTCCTGGTAAATGGAAGTCTGTTCGGTACCAGCACATAGAGCCCAACTGAGCAACCAAGGAATAGTTGGATAAAAGAGATGTTTGTCTGACACTCATGCGTCACTGGTCGGGCCATGTGCATGGAGCTTAAAAGAAACAACATAATACAGAGCTGTAGAGGGAGGATATTTAAAAGGGAATGTTGGAGGGTAGGAAGTGGAGGATAATGAAGTGAACCTGATCTTAGCACAGCTCTGTGTAATGTATTTCTCTATAGTGTACCTATTTAAAGGGGAATGTTGGAGGGTAGGAAGTGGAGGATAATGAAGTGAACCTGATCTTAGCACAGCTCTGTGTAATGTATTTCTCTATAGTGTACCTATTTAAAAGGGAATGTTGGAGGGTAGGAAGTGGAGGATAATGAAGTCAACCTGATCTTAGCACATCTCTGTGTAATGTATTTCTCTATAGTGTACCTATTTAAAGGGGAATGTTGGCCACATTCCCTGCCAGTTCATTTCAAATTGTTCCCGGCAGCGAT
>JAACNH010003652.1:0-27827 GCA_019447015.1 Hymenochirus boettgeri
GGGATGGTTGTTTATCTATATTATTCTATCTATTTATCTCACTATCTTCCATACTCAGGGTTGTACCCCTCAGGGGCCTGCCCCCCCCCCCCCCCCCCCCCCCCCCACCCCCCCCCCCCCCCACCCCCCCGCCCCCCCCCCCCCGTGGTGAGAATGAGGGCTTTTTGGGCCCCTGACCCACTTCCGCCCTCCAAAGTGCCTCCTGCGATCAGCCGTTTTAAACAGCCTCTGATCTCGCGTATATGAATGAACATATGCGCGATTCAGCTGTTTTTTTATTTTTATTTTTTTAAAAGACCAGGACCGGCCGGCTGATCGCGGGCGGCATCCTCTTGGGGTTGTGGACGCCGCTACGCCCAGCCCCCCCCGGGTCGGGGGTTTTGTGGTGGGGGCAAGTAGTATGCTGTGGATCTATCTCTCTATCTCCAATCGAATCTCTGTCTATTCTCTCTCCATATCTATATTATTATCATCGATGGTATATCTATCCGTCCCCACACAGTGATTTGTACTCATGTGTCTAATCTATCTCTATCTTATTTGCGCATTCAATCTTATTAGATTAGCTATAAATATTATTTATTTATAATAATCCTATTTCTTCTGACAATAAGATAGTATCTATCTATCTATCCATCCATCCATCCATCCATCCATGGCATCTCCATTAATATTATCTATCTTATTATCTGCCTATCTATCTTACAGCAGATAAGATAGATAGATTTTATTTAGACCAGAAAGATAATACATGTAGATAGAGAGATGGACAGACAGATTGAGACAAAGATTAGATCTAGATTAGAGATGGACGAACTTCCAAAAGTTCGGCTGGTTTTGTTTCGAACTTTCGACTAGCTAAATTGAAAGTTCGAAAGTTCAAGAACGGACCATTAATTGTATTTTAAAAGTCAAATGAGAGTCAAAAGTTCCGAAAAGTTTCTAATGGAAAGGAAATACAATTAAAATTTCCTGGGGGGTTCAATGGTACTTAATTGTAAATGGCCTCTGGGACCTGGGAAATGGTGAATACAACTTCAAACTTGGAACTTTCAAACCAAAATCGATTTTATTATCACGCATGGTTATTTTCGAGCTCCACGTTCGATTTTTTTTGATAATTTCCTATAAACAATTCGAACATTCGATAATATCCCAAAACGATCGAACATTCGAAATTATCCGAAATTATAAATGATTAGAAACATGCGTAATTATCCCATAAACAATTCAAACATTCGATAAACTATCCCATAATAAACAATTCAACATTCAATACCTACCCATTAAACGATTCGAACATTCGATAATATCCCATAAATGATTCGAACATTCGATAATTATCCCATAAAACGATTTTCCAACATTCGATAACTATCGCATAAACAATTCAAACATTCGAGTGTTAATTTCCCATATAAACGATTCAAACACTCGATAATTATCCCTATAATATAGAACGCTTCGCGTCGAAACATTCTGATTTAATTATCCCATAAACAATTCAAAACATTCGAAAACTATCCCAATAATAAACAATTTCAAACATTCAATAACTATCCCATAAACGATATCGAACATTCGATAATTATCACAATAAATAAAACATTTAGATGATTCGAAAATGTCGATAATGTATCCCAAATCAATTTAAACGCATTCAAACATTCGATAACTATCGCAAGATATTAAATAATAAACCAATTCAAACAATTCGATAATATCCATATATAAATGATTCGGAACATTCGAATAATTAGTCCCATATAAACAATTCCAAACTTCGATATAACTATCCCATAATAATGATCCAAACATTCGATAACGATCAACATTATAAACAATTCAAACAATTCAATACTATCCCATATATATAAATAATATAAACGATTCGAACATTCGATAAGTACCCATAAATGATTCGAACATTCGATAATATCCCATTATAATAAACGATTCAAAACATTCGTATTAACTATCGCATATAAACCATTCAAACATTGATAATTATCCAATAATTAAATGATTCAAATTCGATTTAATTATCCCATAAACGATCGAAAAAACATTCATAATTATCCCATAATAAATGATTCGAAACAAACATTCGATAATTATCCCAAAATAAACGATTCGAACATTCGATGATAACTATCCCAAATATAAAAAATAAATTTAATTATAATAATAAAAGATTTCAAACATTTCAGATTATTATCCCAATATAAACGATTAAAACTTCGATAATTATCCCATTAAACATAAACGATTCAAACATTCGACATAATTAGCCCCATATCTAAATATAAACATTCAAACATTCGATAATTCTTCCATAAATGATTCGAACACATTCGATTAATTATCCCGTAACGATTCTAAACATTCATAATTATCCATAATAA
Organism: Hymenochirus boettgeri; assembly: GCA_019447015.1. Lineage (NCBI taxonomy): Eukaryota > Metazoa > Chordata > Amphibia > Anura > Pipidae > Hymenochirus > Hymenochirus boettgeri. The sequence continues at coordinate 2,406 of JAACNH010003652.1, forward strand.
TTTTAAAAACTATCCCCCTTCGGAATATCATTGATTTTCGAATTAGATGAATTATTGAAAGTTCGAGAAAATCCGGGTCCGGGGATAGTTGAGAAGTCCGGAGTCCGATCGAACTCGATAAGTTCATCTAGAGATAGATGGACAGACAGCGGCATTGCCCTGTATGTAGCCAGCTCTTTACAAACTATTTTTGTCCATTTATTCTTAAAACCATTAATTCTAGTCAAAGCACACCGTTTAAGCTAAAGGTGTGTAATAGCTGTTTCATACACATTAACATTATATTGACATAGATTATTGGTTGTGTTTTTTTTTAACTGTTGTTGCCCCATTAGTTAGCCCTTTGACCCATGTTGTGCCCCTGGAAAAATCTGGAAGCGGAGCCGCCACGGTAATCATCCGACTGGATTTCTCATCAGAATAAATACTTCAGTACAACAAATCTATTGCACAATAAATGTTTGTAAGGTAGTGTCGCTAATCAGCATGTTGTAACACAAAGGTGTCAGGGAATCTTCTAAAAATGCAAGGTGTTCATGCCATTGTACGCTAAGTGGTATTATTCAAACGAAAGACGCCCTATCAAAAGACACTTTACCTTGGGCAGTTTTGATTTTTTTAATAAAACACCTTAGCTTTATTAGGCAATCTGCCACCTGCAATTCAGGAGATCCCTGACACCTTGCTGTAATTAGAGAGTGAACTCGACCCTGAAACCCAGTTCGGATATTATTTTACAGATACAATTTTTGTAAAGGATATGATTTTTTCGGATTATCATCAGACTTCGCAGACATCATCATGAAACCACTGTTGTTCTGTGATGGGAGGTTTACATAGTTGTAACCCTTGATTCCGTATACATGGGAAGGAAAAATACTGAATTTGTGTACCCTCAGTTCATGTATGAGAAAGTTTACGGATTTGTGAACTAGCAATTCCGAATATGGGATAATTATTGAATGTGGGAATGGGGAAGCTTGTGATGAAAGTAGCGTATGGTCGTGAAGGAAAGGAAGGAAGTTCTTTGTGTGAAGGAAGTTTGTTATTTTTTTATTTAAAAATTGCTCTTTTTTCTAAATCCAATGGAGGAATATTAAGGGTGATAATGTTAAGAATATTAAAAAAAAGTCACAGCTATTTTTGATACAGTATATCCAGGGCATAGACCACAGTTACTTCTTTTATATCTTTATGATGGGTGTTTGTTTTTGTAAACTACCAGGGGAGCAGACGCCGGAGGGGCCCAATCTTCTACTGAGAGATACAGCCTCTCCAAGAAAACCGACGTATATAAAGCAAGAAAGGTTTGTTGGGGAGCCCAGTGGCTACATGACGCCACTGGATTAACAGCCATAGTATGTATTTCCATAAGAGCTTACCTTCTTAGATACATTCTGGTGCCCCTCAATGGTCAGGATACATATAGGAGCAGCAGCATTGAGAATCTGAAGTTTTTTTTTGTTATAATTCTACGGATTTGTTTTTATGGTTTTTTGTTTTTTTATTTTTTAGATTTCTTCAGATTATTTTTTACCAGATTTTTTGCCAGTTGATTTGCCACATGATTTGTGATTATAGCTAAAGTGACGATTATAGCTAGGTTTTGGACCTAACAAAAAGGAAGGTTTCCTGTGAGTGAAGTGAAACGAACTAGAGTGGAAAGTTGTCCTGCTCTTAAGGAAACCTGATTCTCAAAGGACATAGAAAAAGGAAGGACATTTAATCATTTGATGGTCGTATGGTGTGTGAGTGAAAGTTTGTGTTGAAATAAGTTTGAAAAAAATAATGGATTGTTTGTGCTGTGTTACCGGGGCTGGTGTGCAGAGGATGTGTGTGAAGTAAGCAGATTAATCTTCTTTCTTCCAGTTTATTTTTTTATTAAAGGGGTACAACGGACTTCTATTTCTAGTATTGCACCTGTGTATAGCAAAACAGGGTGTGTGAAAGTGTGGTTAATAAGTTTTTTGTTTTTCCCCTTTTCTTCCTGTCTCTTGCACTAATTGTTTGTGGGGGGGTCCTTGATCTCAAGGACATAGAAAAGAAAAAGAAAAAGAAGGACCATTGAAAACAAGAGGGCAATTTTTTTTTTATTAAACAAGGTGTTGTGTGTGTCCACTAACTGGTGTTATGTTGTTGTATAGATAGAAAAGAAAGGACAAGTTTTGTCTGTAAAATGGAAGGTGCATCCTGCCACATGATAGGAACCGGAGCAGGACGTTCCAAGGCACCTATGTTCTCGTGTCGGTCGTTGTGGTGAGTGGGTTGCCCATTTGGAAGCTGATGAGGTGGAGATGGAGAGGGTCTAAGGGGGCAGGCGTCACAGCAGTCAGGGATGGAAATATGGGGTGGTCAGCAGGCAACTTGGCTGGGGGCCAGTCAGTATTAGAGGTGTTGGGTGGAAGTGATGGAAGTGGACAGGAAGGTTAGGGGGGAGGGGAGTTTTGTGGGGTGTTATAGGGGAGTGGGGGACAGAGTGGGTGTTAGGGTGGCTTCTTCCCAGATTGCCCATCCAAAGGATTGCCATCTTAGGTAATTGAAGGGGAAGAGGAGGACGGACACCTCGGAGGAAATTAGCGTGTATGGAGGGGGCTAGTCCCTTGAGCACCCAGGGGACGCCATCTCTGATACAAGGGGAGGATGAAGAGTAAGTGAAGGATTGAAGTAGTATCAGGAATGATAGGCAGTGGATAGTGGTAGTGCGTAGGGGACCCATTATAAGGAAGGTTAGGGTTATCTGCGCCAAGATGCACGAAACTGTGTGTTGCTTGCTTGCTGCTAGGGTTCCTGGTATGTGTGTGGATGGGTTATTATAGACAGATTATTGGGTGGGGGACCGGGTGGTGACACAGCGGTCTTGGTTCCACATTGGTTGCCAATACAAAGTTTATTTAGAGGAGGAGGCGGGCTGGGGGTCCTCTCCTTTCTTGAGGAGGAGGTGTGAGGTCCTTAAACATGGATTTCCGAGAGCTAGGGGCCAAGTTTTTTAAAAAGCAAGGACTACAGGGAGTGTTCAGAAATACTACCCGCAGCCATGGCTAAGCCAAGGAAGACAGCAGGAGCTTAGGAGCATTAATGCATGGCCTAAGAGGGTGTGTATGTTGTAAGAAGAAGGGTAGAAGGTTTGGTTTATTTTTTTTATGTGGAACTGGGCAGGACTTGCTGGTCTTCCAAGTTCTCTGGGTAGAAGCCACAGGAGGAAGGAAGGAAAGCAGGGTGTTAGATAGGCCCAGGGCGGAGAGAGAGGAAGGAAATTTGAGAGAAGGAAAGGGGGGGTGGGGCTGGGCTGAGCATAGGGGATAGAGAGGCCTGTGTATTATTAAAGTGTACGAATAAAACACAATCCTCCAAATTCACAATCTAGATCATTAAATCTAAAAATGTATTTTGTAAATGCGAGAAGCCTGGTGACAAATGGGTGATGATGTGTGATGGAAAATGATATGGCATTGAATGAAAATTATTGGAGTGTAATAGGTAAGCAGAAAACATGGTTTGAATTGAACAGTTTCTCCGACTGGGGCTGCTGTATGTAAATTTAGAAGGATATGCCTTGTTTCTTTAGGCAGGACAGAGAAAAAAAAGGAAAGGGGAAGAAGTACAGGAGGAAGTATGAGTTATGTAAAAAAAAAAATTGAAGCCAAAATTATTAAAAAGAAGAGGATAATGGCAATATGGGTGGATTAGATTATAGGCGGAAAAAATTAGGCACAGGAAAGGGGGATGATAATGTCAGGTTGGTGTTCTGCTTATAAGCCGCAAATTGCTAGCAGAGAGGAGGGTTAGTCAACTTCATATGCAGTTGGCAAGGGCTGCAGTTTGGGGAGTGTGCTCATTATGGGGGACTTTACTTTTTAATACCCTGACATTGATTGTGGTGTGAAGTGGTGGGAACTGCCATCACAGAAAAAAGGCATTGAGTTCCTGAATTTGCTGCAGGGGTACTTTCTCTCAAAGGTGGTAGGTTCCTAACTAGGGAAAGGAGCTCTGTTGCGATATATATACTAACAATGTTAGGATAGCGCATTATAAATTATAAAGGGGTAAAGGAGCTTAGGAAAATAGCGACCCTGAAATAGTGGCATTTGGACTTTGTTTATCGAAGGAAAAGTGCGCTGGGTGTTAACAAAGGACTTTAATTTCACGGGTGGCAATTTTCCCAGGGTTAAGAAAGCAGATCTTTTTTTTCAGGAATGCCAACTTGGATTATGAGTATCAGGTTGGTAAAGGTACTGAACAGAAAGTGGACTGTGTTCAAGGGATTTAAAAGCCAGGCCAGTTCACATTTAAATATTTATTACCTTGTGAAATAAATGTAAAAAAAAATGAAATTTGCCGCCCCCATGTGGCTGAATTCTGATTGTTTTGTAAAGAGTTGGCAAAATGGGGAAAAGAAGGAGAAAAGGAAAGGCAATTTTTTAAAAAACCTTAAGGCCGAGGGAACGGGAAGGCACTTTAGGGATTACCAAAAACAGTAAACAAGGAGTGGAAAAGAAAGCAATCTTTTTTAAATAGCTAAAAGTTAAATAATGAAGTTAAGATAGCTGAACAACGCATCACTAAGCCTAACATCTTTCAAAGTATATTAATAGTCAGAAGGAGGCACTGAGAATGTGAGACTGAGAGAATGTGGCAACCATTAATTAATGGGGGAGATAGTTAGTTTATGGAGGATGGCGGATTAAAGCAAATGTCTGGACTGAATAATGTTTTTCCTCTGTATACACTATAGAAGCATCCAAGTACCAGATATCATAGAGAGTATAGTAGCATAATGGTATAATATAAAAAAGATTTATTTGAATGGCACTTTGAGTTTTTTTAAACCAAGGATATGGTACAGAAAGAACTATATTAATGTTTAATATAATATAAATTTCCTGGACCGGATAATAAATCCTCGGGTTTAACAATAGGGAGGCTAAGTTCAGTTTTTATTCTAGGCACATTGTTTTATTTTTGCAGATTCCCTCCTGTCCGGTGGTTTGCCTATGGGGATTGGAAAAAAGGCTGATTGATGTTTTCCCATTTTCAAAAAAGGATAGACGGTCACAGCAGGTCATTACAGGCCCGTAAGTTTAACTTAGATGGTGGGGCAGAATCCTGGTGGAAAGTTAATAAGGGAACAATTTCTAGAGTGTTGTTTCTCTTCAAGGGGCTGACATTATATTAGTAACCAGCATGGATTTGGATATAGTCAAAACTAAACTGGCTGGCTTTTTTTTTTATGAGGAAGTAAGTAGTAATTTAGACTCTGGATTAGCAGTAGAGGTAGTTTACTTGGATTTTTTTGATACAGTCCCCCAAGGCAACAATGTATAAGCAGTGGTCTGTGGTCTGGGGAGTCAACATTTGTAAAGGATAGAAAAAACAAATTGGTTAATGATAGGATCAGAGGAGAGTAGTGTAAATGGGGCTTCATCATTATGGACTTAAAGTGCTAAGTGGGGCCACCAGGGGCTATGTGTTGGGGCCCACTTCTATTTAATTATTATTTAATGATTTTGGAAGTGAGTATTGTTCGCACAAGGTCTGTGTTTGCTAACGACACAAAACTTCGACCACGACCATTTAAAACTTCAGAGGATGTGGATGAAATCTTTTGCGGGGGATTCTAGATACATATGTCACATTGGGCTGCTAAGTGGCAGATGAGATCAATGTTGCGAAAGTAGGTGTTGATGATTTTGGACTGTTAAAACCTTGGCTGCTTATACTATTAAAATGGCTCTGTGTTAAGCGAATCCCTGTTGGTGGATGGAAAGGGAATTATTTTGGAGTTTTGGTGGAATAAAATTAAAAAACTTACTTAAAGGTAGTAAGCAGTGCCAGGACGGCAACAGCCAAGCCAGCATGGTATTGTCTGGGACAAGCATTGGCAAAGGCCTCATTTGGAATATGCGTGCAATTTTGGAAATCCGTGTACAAAAGGACAATTCTTATGAAAGGGTTCAGAGGAAGGGGCAACTCTAAAATTATAAGGGGATTGGGTGAGCTTGAAATAGAAGAGTACTGGAAAGTTTCAATTATGTACTCTGGAGGAAAAGGCACTTGCGTGGGGATATGATTACTGTGTTATTATAAATACAATTAAAGGGGCCATGGCCACTACAATAAACTATTGGGGCACCAATTACAACATGTCAGACGGACACAAGGACAATTCAATAAGACTTGAAGGAAAAAAAGGTTTAGGCTTCAAGTTCGGAAAGGGTTTTTTTCACTGTGAAGAACGGAGTTTAAAGCTATGGAACTGACTTCCGTGGACGTTGTTATGGCAGTCATTGGTTCAGTTTAAAAAAAAAAAAAACAAGCTGCATGAGTTTTCTGAAACAAGGAAGTTACCAAGTTTACTGGTATTGATACATAAGTGAGTTGGATCCCGGGGGAATTTTCCAATTGTCACTTGAGTCAGGAAGGAATTTTTCCCTTCATAAATTTGGTGGGGTTTTTTTTGCCTTCCTCTGGATCAACATGTTAAGGCAGGGAAATGAGGATATTGCTAGATCGGTTGGAGTGGGTGGACGTATGTCTTTTATTCAACCTCAAATACTATACTTACTATTCTATAAACTTATAATACATAAAAGGTTCAAAATGGGAGCAAGCCGTGGATGGAATATTTTTTATAAAATTCGATATATTATGGAGAGAAGAAAGCAACACTGAGGTGTTAGAAAAAGGAGAGATATAATCAATAATTATCCCTAAGCAACAAGCAATGTAAGGTGGAGATATTTTTGTATGGTTTTTTTTTTGGTTTTTTTGTTTTTATTTTTTTTTGATTTTCAGTGTTTTGATCCATACATAAGACACAAAGGGGGGAGATAGCGGGGACATAGGGAAAAGGGACAGGGACATATTTATTCTGTAGATTTATCTATTAACATTGCTTTTGCTTTGTCATCAGTTATTATTTAGTTTTTAGCTATGTTTTAGTTGTGCCACACAAAACTCTTAAAAACACGGGTGGTGTTATATTCAATATGCAAACCCTTCTTTAAATATGTAAGGATATTGAAATATGTTTATGAAGGTTCTCATTCATCCAGATTATGGTCTACCTATGGTATTTAGACAATTCAAGTCTAGTTAATTATAACTGAATACCACAGATATGACTATTGAAAGGCACATTGGAGATTTGTGGACCTGTTATATATAAAAGAACTCAGCATTATAAAACACACACATGGTATTATCATAGGCTTCATAGGGTTCACCTACATCTCCTCATTCCCGTGTTGTTGTTTTTGCCTGGTTGCCATTCTCGTACAATTGGTTCATTCCCGTACGACTTTGTCGGTCTTCGCTGGTTGTTTACGGAGTTCGGAAAGATAGCTTGTTGACGTGCTCTATCTCTGTACCAGGCCTGATGTTTGTCTCCTGTGTACGAGCTTTGGCTTCGACCGGACTACCTGTTCTTGTGCTCTCTCCTCTATTATTGGTCTATGCCTAGCTGTTGTCTATTCCATTCGGACTTTCTTCTTGGTGTTCTCGGCCCTCAGCCAGATACCTTTGTTACTCTAAGCGGGGCTTGTCTATGGTGATGAATGAAGCGAGGGGGTTATATCGGGGGTATCTTGGCGAAGGAATATTCGGGGATGGATGGAAACCATGCCTCCCGTGATAGGCTCTACATCTCACCGGTCCTGAAAGTGGTGAGGCGATGAAAATATATATCAAAGAGAAGTAGTGGGGGCCACAGGTCTTTCTAAGCTTGACCTCAAGGTGTGCTTACCAATTTGATCAAAATAAGGGAGGTGTGATGAGTGAACTTATAAATGATGTGTTCAATGAAGTATTTCGAAGTGTCTATCTCGATATTATTCTCATTTATTTCTTCTTTACAGGACCACTGTGTTAAACGTGTGTTTAAACTAGTGGATCTGGCACCTAAGGTAATTGGCAGTGTGTTAATTTTTTGTTTTTTTTTTTAAAATTTTTTTTTTGATTTTTTTGTTAAAATAGAAACCCCCTAATAATCTAGGGCCTACAGAGGTTCTAAGTGGCGTTTAACTACCAACCCCCGCCCTCCTATGCAGGGGCCCAGGCAGTGAGAGTAGTAGTAGGCCCGACCAACAAGCCAAGATTGCCCTCCCGCAATCAGCCATTTGAAACAGTGAATGAAACATACGCACAATCAGATGTGTTAAAGACCGGACCCGAACTTCTAGAACTGTAACCAGACGTTTCATTATAATGTGATCGGTTGTTTTTAAAACAGCTGATCGCAGGAGGCATCTTGGAGGGCGGGAAGGGGTCAGTGCCGAGTCTCCATTCTCAACGGGGGCTGGGCCCCTGCCGGTTACCAACCTGCAGAGGTTTCTTGGGGATTGACAATTTGTTTATTTAGAAGATTTTGTCTGAAACTTCTCGTCTTTGGTTTTCCCATTAACCAATTAACTCTAAAAATGGTGCTAAAACTTCCTCTTAGTCGGAGTTAAGTGGCGGGGCTTGTCATGGTGTTTGTGTAATGTATAGCGAAATGATGTTTAGATTGGGATATTTGGGCCAAAGGAATATTAAAAAGATCCGGGATTACAGGGATTCAACAAAATATGTTTCTTTCTGTAGACTCCAAAAACATGGTGCAGGGGAGGTAGGTAAATGCCTTCTAAACCAATAAGGACTTACTTTATTCACAGTATGCTGGCTATTTGCTTCTTCTCTTTGTTGTTATTTGGCTTGCGGTGGTGAAGTTGAGTATAGATGCAACATCTATTATAAATAGCAGGTTTGCTGTTGGGTTGGTGTACTCACCTTAATAGAAACTATGGGTCCTATTAATAAAACATCGGTATCGTATCGTTAAAATACCGATCGTTATCGGTAAAATAACGGTCGTTGCGGTAAAGAACGGTCGTTACGGTAAAAACCCGGGTCGTCTTTTTATTTTATGATAACGATCGGTATTATTAAACGATGATTAACGATACGATCTTTTATTAAAATAGGGCCCTATGAATTTCTATTTTTTATTTTTAACCTTACAATAGTGGCAGTATGTAATTTCCCCCAGTAGGTGGCATAAGAACACACAAACCCTTAGGAATGTTACATACAAATAAGCCAATTTGAAAATGGGAATGCCACAGGGTAGGTAAATGTTTCATTATCCACTTTTAATGAAAGAAGTGAATTAGTTGAAAGAAAGCTTTTATAAACGATCCAGCTTTAAATTCAACCAGTTTCCGGGTCAAAACACAGAGCGAGGTCTTCTTGCATGCATGTATTTTTATTAAAAGGCATGTCCCACCCCTGTCCCCCCCAACTTTAGGATATTGTAGTCTCCCTACTACCCCACACAAATGCAATAGTAGTATGTCAAGAACTCCCCGATCTTTACTTACTCCCTCTATTCTCTGCCGCACTCGCCCGGCCTTCTGCTTGCATGGAACTGCAAGCAGGGGTCCGGATTTGGCCGTGCCAATCACGGATGCGGCTGCTGGCAGTTCAGAATGCTGGAGGGAACAGACCAGAGGAAGGTAAAGTAAGATCGGGGGGGAGTTCTTGACAATGATATATGGCGTTTAGGGCTTAATTTATTCAAATAGTATTTGTGTGCCCCACATTACACAGCTTCAAAAATGTTGTGTGTAAAGATCATAAAATAATTTTGCAGGTGTTATGTTAAGAGAGGTCCAGGTACTTTACCACCTTACCAGATAAGATTACTCCTAGAAAATTTGTATTTCCGGGGTGGTAACAAGGTAGGAAAATGTGGAATGTGTTAAAAATAAAGGGGTTGGGTTTGGTTCTGTTTGCACAGTATTGGTCAGACTGCAAGACTAATTGTCCACATTGCAATACTATGCCAGAGCAATTTTGTATTTGTGCTGACAGGAGAACTACAATATAACTGGCATGATTTTTATTATTAACATCCTCTTTGCCATGTTTTTTGCAATAACATAGAATTTTTTTATTTTTAAAGTCCATACTAAATTAAACATTCTAGATTCATTCAGTCATAGAACTTGGGACAAGCATGGGGCAAGTTTTTTATCCAAACTGTTCATTTGGAATGAGTAATGGTCTCTGCTTTGCACATTACCTATTATTATTTATTCCATTCCAAATAAAAAACAGTTCCATAGTGTTGGTAGGACATTATCTACACAACAACAAAAAAGATGGAAGTCTTTGAGATATCTGTAAATATTGTAACAGAAGACAATCATTTTTTTTACACATTTCATGTTGGAATCCAGTTTAGCAAACCTACGGATTATGGTTTGTCTCTTCGAAACTAACATTTCTCTGTTCTCTGTTAGCAGGCAGTGGAGCTATATAATATATATATATATATATAATATATATATATATATATATATATATATATAGATAGATAGATAGATATGAGATAGAATTAATATGAGATAGATAGATAATAGATATGAGATAGATAGAGAGATAGATAGATAGATATGAGATAGATAGATAGATTAGAGTAGATATGAGATAGATAAAATAGATAGTATGAGAGATAGATGGATTTAGATAGATAGATCAATAGGAGAGATAGGATTAGAGATAATTGATTAGACATACAAATATAGAAAAATATAATAGAGTAGATGAGAGTATGCTCATTCGGAAATAGGTTTTTCTCTATGTCTAGCCATACTGAATGAAAAAGCTTCTTTTAAGACGTTTTTACTTACTATTGCTTATATTAAAGAACATTTATTTTCTCTTTGAGCATTAAAGGTCATGTGCCACCCCATTCCCCAATGAATATTTGTAGGTCACCCTCCCACAGCCCAAACGCCATATTAGTATGTCAAGAAAACTCCCACGATCTTACTTACCTTCCCTCTATCTCTCGCCACACTGCCGGCCTTCTGCTTGCATGGAATCTGGGGGGAGGGACCGGCAGCCTAAGTCTGTGATTGGCTGGAGAGGCAGCCAATCAGGACGCGGCTGCGGCAGTTCCAGTTCAGAACGCTGGGTGGAGGATGAGAGGAAGGCTAAGTAAAGATCGAGGGAGTTTTCCTTGACAGAATAATATGGCGTTTGGGGCTGGCGGAGGGAGACCTACAGTACCCCAAAGGGGAAAATTACACTGCAGCGAGGGAGGGAACCAAAAAAAAGGGTGTGGAAGAAAAGAGGGAGGGAGGAGGGCTTTGTTGTTTGACACTGGGCATCTGTGCGATTCTCCCAGAGGGGAGAAGGAACGAGACAGGAGGCCAGAGTGCTATATGGACTCTGCTAGGCTCCTGGTGGAAGTTTTGGGACTTTGGACGGGGCATAGCGGGCAGCCATTTGGAAGTTGGGGACCTAATTGTTGAACTTACTTTTTTATATACTACATTAGTACCCTTTAATAAAAGCAGTCTCTGTCAATTCAGGTATATTACCCTAAGAATTTAAAAAACTCCCAGTCTATGAGCAGGAGTGATTCTTTTAATAGCATAATAAAATATAGTTTTGCAACCCAGTACACTTTGTTGTTTGCAACCCTAAAATTATTACTATTCAGTAAGCTTCCCATTACCTTCATCTCCAAAATGAGCTCAGGGTTATTAGATATCATTAGAGGATGGACCTAAAGACGACGGGTTTCGTTCTGTTTTAGGATCCCGCAAACAGAACTTTTTTAAATTCGGGGGCTTCGCGTGCGCATTTTCGATTTTTAGCGAATAATGTTTTTAAGCTATTTTGAAAATTTTTCACGAAAAAATAGCCTTGAAACATTCGATAATCCCAAAAATAAAGCGAAAACTATTTTCGAGGTTCCAATCATCTTTTTTCGAGGATTATCAAAAGTTCAAAGCTATTTTTGAGGGAATTTTTGGAATGAAATTTGGAAATAGCTGAGCGTTCGATTTTATTTTAAAAAACTAAATGGACTCTAAAATTCTGAACGATTGTTTGGTTTCGCGATTTTTTGAACATTCGGAGTTTGGAACCGAGGGTCCGTTGGATCCTTGGTCCGAGTCGGACAAGGATCCCATCTCTAGATATCACCAGATACAACAAGTATGATGTTAGTAGAAAGAAACTTCACAATCTGTTGAAAGAAAAATGTTAAGAAAATGCTTTATATAAACGAAGATTTTATTTAAGAACTTGATACCTTTTGAGGTGGTGGCAGTTCCCTTTCGCCGATCTAATGTCAGGGTAATTGAAATCCTCAATGACAAAAAAAGTACCCATACTAGCAGCCATCGCCAAACTGCATATGGAGCGTGAATTGCCAACTCCACACTGGCTTTGGTGTCCTATAAATACCTCCTTACTTTCCACAGATCCATCCATATTGTTATTTGCCATGTTTCTCACCCAGCTATTTCACATTTTTAGATTTGTCTTTCAACGCTGTTTTTTTAACATACCATCCCCACAACCCCTCCTTTCTTATTACTCTGTCATGATGTATCAATAAGAAGTCTTCCTTCCATACTTACTGCCTAGACATGTGAATTCATTTAGCCATGTTTATGTACCAATCACACCATCCTCTTTGTTTTTAAAGCTCGTAGTTCTAGTTCCCCAGTTCTTTCAACTAGACTTCTTGATTTGTAAGCCATCATACATTTAGATTAGATTATCATTAATTTAATTTAAAAAATGTTGGACACACATTTTTCCCCTTCCTCAATGCTCCCCCTCTCCTCCCTCCATTTCTATTAGCCCCTTGTATTCCGGCATCTCTCTATATACCCCAGTGCAGAGTGTAGCCCCCCAATACCTAGTATAAACTTCTCCAAAACTCTTGGCTATCCCAAAAAACACCATCATCATTAAAGTGCCAAACCATCATCCCTACTAAAGAGCTTGTAACTGACAGAAGAAAAGTCAGCCCAGTTCTCTTAAAACCCAAACCCATCTCCTTAAACCAACCCCACAAATTATAACTCCTATTCATATTTCATGGGACAGCGATTCCTGCCTAGGAAACCCTGTTAACTGATTTTGTAGTTAGCTCCTTTCTAATTTGGTAGCATTATTTTATTTTAAAAATAGAAATGTATCTATAAATTTACAGATAGATGCTATAATGGACCAATATAGCCCAAAAACAGTTGAAAAAACAAATGCTAATCAATGTTATATAAGGTTAGCATGGGTTTTGCAGTGATTGTGTGTGGCCATAGCAGTTCCAAATATTAGCATGGCACTACACAGATAACAATAAAACTGAAGTCAAAACTGACCCTCCAAGTTAGGCCTGTGAAAACGTAACATTAAAGAAAAGAGATGCGGGGGTCAAGTCTAAAGGCTGGTTTACACACCAGCAACTTTTTCCTGATAGTCAGTTTGGCTCTTCGACTGGTCGGCCAGGAGGAAAGGGACTGTCAAGTCACGGCAATAGTGGCCGCGCCCGACAAGTTTTTTTTAAAGCGACCGAGCTTGTGCGTCCATAAGGATTTCAAAACCATGTCCGATTGTCCTTCGTCTCTGTTTGGACGAACGGTGGGAATCAAGACTCGCTGAAAACGCTGCGATTATTTCAACTCGATCGACCGATGATTGTGAACTACGAAATATTGACCCTGTGTGTACCAGGCTTAACCTTTCCACATTCTCACCCAAACAGTAGAGTTGAAAGTGATGATCACGGATGGGGTAGGCAAGTAGAACATTCAGGCCCTCATGCGTTCCTTCCTGTTAATATTTATAACTTTAAAAAAAAAATTTTATAACTACATATAGTTCACACGTAAACAAATGCCCATTTCAGGAACTTTTTGTGGAGGTAGTAAACACACAATGATGCTTTTATCAGATATTGAAACTGTCCATTCAGTACCGCCAATCTATCTAATCAATTTTTTACGAATAGTGCACACTCAGAAAAAATCATCTGGGGAGGAATGGGATAAATGTAACAAACAGAAACTGGCTAAAACCACAAATTAGCCTCATGTGCTTGGTATTAATAAGCCAAAAAGGAAGGGGGGGTCGATGGGGAACCCAGCCCAGGTCCTCCCAGTTTTCTAATAACTGTTGCAAGAAAAAAAAAAAAACAAAGAATCAATCACAGGAAACATATTTAAAGTTTGGTGTTGAAAGGAATGTGTCATTGTGATCAGAGCAAATTGAACCGTGAAGTATTGGAAAAACTAAAGGTTTAGGTTAATATCTTTAAACATAGGACATAAAGACATCAAGGACTTTCTAACACAAACTTATATCTATAAGCAGTTAGTTTGTGTTGGACCTGGCTTCCTGTGTCTGCTTTATGAACATTAACGGTATTAATGGAGTAGATGTGTGTTGTACAATTTTAAATCATGGCTTAGTACAGAGCGGAAGAATCCGTTTTTCATTGAATATTTTTTTTTACCAGAGTGTGAATTAATCCTTTTAAACCACATTAACAAGTGGACTGCAATCCAAATCTTTCATCTCCTTGGATAGTTCCCACAATTGTCTTTGGAAATTCTTTTAGTGAACTCCTTTATTATTTTCTTTAATGTGGGAATTTTATAGCAAGGTCACAATTGAGCCTTGTCGGATCTTGCTAACTACAACAGGAAAAATATATACAATAATAATGATGTGAAAAGGGACAGGTACCCAAATAAAAACCCAAGTTAGATAGCCACTCATATCCTTACTTAGGCTGGGTAACAGGGGGAATTTTTCGCTCCTGACCACCGTTCGTCACTAGCAAGTGTGATTTTGTGACATGTCCGATCGACGTTCGCCAAAAATAGTCACCACCACCAAAATCAAACCTTGGCCCATAGCAGTGACTAATACACGAAAGATCGGTTTTCGGTTGGGCCAAAAAATCGTTGTGTGATACCAGCCTTAGGTTGTAAGACTAGATGACCTGCCCAGCTATGACAGGCCATACACACATCACCTGATAAAATTCTGTCCACAACCAAGGAATTATGGTTTGTTCTGGAAAAGCGAGGGAAAAAGTCATCATCAACTTAAAAATTTTATTTCAGGTTCAATTTTCAATGTAATCCCTATATTAAAATGAATGTTTTAAAAACCGTTAATTAATCCCCGTAGTAATGTAGGCAATGAAAAACAGATTCTTTTTGCAACACTGTTCTGAGCTTATAATAAATTTCATTAAGCCTTTTTCATTTAAAACTTATTAATGCGCTATTCATGCCTTTCCCTATTTAGAGCCATATATTGGCTACAAATTCAGCAAAGCCACAATAACTCTACCATTGTTGACGGCGCTTATTTGTTCTTTCTTGAATAATATTTGTGTTATTCCGTAAGAACTTCATAATCCCCCTCCTGAGAAAATATTAACTGTCGTTTAAGCATTCTCACTGTTACCATTTACACTGGTGAGTTTGGTCTCACTGTGAAGGGGCAAGTTGGAAGTTTTGTTTTACTATCGGAGACCCAGATTATGTTTGTGCATTTTCAGTAAATATTTTCCGTAATAATCCACCTGGGAAACAGCATCCGGTTTCTGTGCAAAATATTCAAAGAGAAAAAAAAAAAATACTATTAGAAAAATAAATATAGTCATATTCTGGGAGTGAAATTTCAATACAGGCAAACATAAGATTTTCTGTCCATATGGTTGGAAAAAAATATTTTACAAAATTCTAATTAGTGTTATTAGTACTATAAAGTTAATTTACACAAATAGAAATATTCTTTTGAAAGATAATACAAAAGAGGACTCAAAGTGATGCAACCCGAACGCTAACCCAAACCCGAGTTCGGACGAATTTGAACTATTCGAACTGATATTTCAGTTTTTGAAACTTGCGGCTGTATTTTTGATCATTATCGAAAATTTGATAATTCAGTCGATTATGAGCTTTCGCTAACCCGAAAACTGGTATTCAATTTGGTAACCCTCGAAGTAAATGTTTTTTTGCCCAACACCTCAAAGGTATATCAGTTTAACCGAAAATGTTGTTTGGTAACCTTTGAATGTATAGGTTCAGTACCTCGAATTGTTATCGGTACTATTAGTCATTCCGGTAATCGAGAGTTTACGGTAACTCGAATGTTATTCCAGTAACCCTCGAAGTGTTATTTCGACCCTGATTATGGTTCATTTCCGGTACTGAATGTAGTCTTCCGTAACCGAATTGTCATTCGGGATATCGATGTAGTTCTTCCGGTAACCCTCGAAGAGGTTCTTCCGGCTCGATGTAGTTCATCGGGTTACCTGATGAGGTTCATTGTCCTAGATGTAATGCTACCTCGAAAGTTGTATCGGACTCAATTATGGTTCATTTCGACATGATTAAAAAATACATTGAACCCTCGAATGTATGGTTCCTTTCCGGTACACCCTGAATGTGATGGTTCATTTCGTAACCCATCGATGTATGGTTTAATTTCGGTAACCTCGAAGTATGGTTCATTTCCGGTAACCTCGAGTATGGTATGTATGGTTCATTTCCGGTAACCTCGAATGTAGGTTCTTTCCGGTAACCCTTGATATGTATGGTATTTCGGCTAGATCATTTCCCGGGAACCTCGAATGTAGGTTCATTTCGTCCGCGAGTAGTTCATTCCTGATATTAGGGAATTAGTAAGTCTGGAGTCATCAGTTCATACCCACGGTTCCCCCCCCAGTAGTGTACGGTTAAGTAGTGTGTTTAGTAGACGTAACCTCGAAGTATGGTTCATTCCGGGTAACCCTCGAATGTATGGTTCATATTGTACCCGATAGGGTTATTTCTACCTGAATGATGTCATCGTCCCGATGTGGGTTCATTTCCGGTAAACTCGAAGTAGGTTCATTCCGGTAACCCTCGAATGATGGTTCATTTCCAGGTGGTAACCCGTATGGTTATTTCGGTAACCTTGATGTATGGTTCATTTCCGCGAATGATTGTCATCGTACCCTCGAATCGTAGGTTCATTTCGCAGTAACCCTCGATGTTGGGTTCAATTCGGGTAACCATCGAAGTATGGTTCATTTCCAGGTAACCCTCAGAATGTATGGTTCATTTCTGGTAAAACCTCGAATGTATGGTTACATTTCGGTAACCTCGAATGTATGGTTCATTACGTAAACCCTCGATGATGGTCATTTCCGGTAACCCTTCGAATGTTAAGTTGGTTCATTCGTCCCTCTTAGTAGTAACCCTCGAATGTATGGTTCATTTCCGGTAACCCTCGGAATGATGCTCGTGCTCGATGTATGTCATTTGTAAAAACCGAGGATGGTATTCGAAACCATCTGATGATGGTTCATTTCTAACTCAGATGGTAATCCAACCTCGAATGTATGGTCATTTACCGATTGGATCGGTAACCCTCGAATGTATGGTTTCATTCGGTACTTGCGGCATTAACCACTCGAATGTATGGTTCATTTCCGGTACCCGCGAATATGTTTCGTAACTGTGTTCGATTTCCGGGTACCTCATAATTTCCGGAACCTCGAATGTATGTTCATTCCTGGTACCCTCGAATGTAGGTCATTTCCGTCGTAACCCTCGAATGTATGGTCAATTTCCGGTAAACCTCGATCGAATGTTATGGTTCATTGCCGGAAACCTCGCAGTATGGTTCATTTCCGGTCAACCTCGAATGTATCGGTCATTTCCGGTTAACCTCGAATGTATTGGTTCATTCCAGTACCCTCGAATGTATGGTTCATTCCGGTTTAAACACCCTCGAATGTATTGGTTCATTTCGGTAAACCCTCGAATGTATGGTTCATTTCCAGTAACCCGCGAAGTGCTGCGTTCATTCAGTAACCTCGAGTATGTAGTTAACCCTCGAAATGATGTTCATTTCCGGTAAACCTCGAATGTATGGTTCATATTCCTCAATTTTCTTCGGTAAACCCTGAATGTATGGTTTCATTTTCCGGTACCTCAATGTATGGTCATTTCCAGTAACCCCGAAGGTATGGTTATTCGGTAACCATCGAATGTATGGTTCATTCCAGTAACCCCGAAGTATGGTTTATTTCGGTAACCCTCGAATAGTATGGTTTATTTCTTGGGTAAACCCTGAATAGTATGGTTCATTGCCAGTAAACCCTCGAATGGATGGTTCATTTCGATCAGTACCTCGAATGTATGGTCTTGCCGGTAACCTCGAATGATGGTTTATTCTGGTAACCCTCGAATGTATGGTTCTTCCCGAGTAGGTTCAACCTCGAAGGTATGGTTTATTTCTGGTAACCCTCGAATATGTATTGTTACATCTAGGTAAACCCTCGAATGTATGTTTCATTTCGGTAATCCCTCGATGTATGGTTCATTTCAGTAACCCTCGAATTGTATGGTTCCCATTCCAGTAGTGTAAACCTCGAAGTATGGTTCAGTTCCGTAACCCTCGAATTATGGTTATTCTGGTAACCCCGATAGTAGGGTTCATTTCCAGTGAACCCTCGAAATGTATGGTTCATTTGCCAGAAACCGCGAATGTATGGTCATTTCCAGTAACCCGAATGTATGGTTTTTATTCTGGAACCTCTCAATGTATATTACGATTTCGATAATCCTCGAATATATAGTTCTATTTTCACTAACCCTCAAACTAATCGTTCGGCAACCCTCAAATTGACCATAACCCTGGAATATAGCTTGCGCAAACCTGACAATTGCCCGATCATGAAGTAAGAAGTGTTTAACAGGTTTTGGTGATAGGTGCGTGCTCCCCAGACCTATCTACCTACAGTGGATAAAAAAGTCTATAAAATGGCAGATTTTAGTTTAATAACAAAAAACAAGTATAATTGCCCCCCAAAACGAATTCCGCCATTATTCCAAAATTTCCATCTAATACCAAGACGCCAAAAACAAACCCGTTTAGTAACCCGTTTAGGGACATTACCTTTCAGCATGACAGCCAATCAAAGCAGGCATCAACACTATCAAAGCAATGGCTTTAAGAAAGATGACCAGTGTTCTGGCGCATTGCACTGCCAAAGCCAAATCTAAATCTGACTGCAGTTAGATTATTTACCCACCCGTGGTTCTTGTGTTCTATGTTTCTAGCATTCTTGGTATTTCTTTTCTCTACTTTGTAGAGCATCACTTTAGTAACCCTGTATGGGCCTTCCTTCCATAAAATTGTAAATGTTTTATTATCCATTGACAGACTTAGAAATCAGAAAAGCCCACAATCCAAAAATCCAGGGTTATTTCCTTCCATAACAATGTTGCATGCAAACAGAGATGATTGGAAATTAAAACCCCAATTCAACACTGTTGCTCTAGGTTAAAGGATAAATAAAAATAAACTGTTATAAACTGTACATTATGTATATTTTGTTCTATGAAAATAATCCACCTGCACCCTCAACCACAATTTTTTTGTGGTCACTCGTGGGCCTGCAGGTGGGTGGGACAGAGTTGACTTTCCATTTTGGGGTGTGGTGTGTTTTGTTGTTCTGGGGGAGTGCTTGTGTGGATTGGGGTGGGGCTACACCTGCATCCCAGTCACGGCATGGGGAGCCATTTGTGTGGCCCCTAGTGTGGATAAGGTCGGGCACCCCTGATCTGAGAACTATCTGTAGTGAAATTGTTATATGAAGATCACTGGACTGATCATCTAACCACTGGTCCTAATAAACACAGAGGTGTGTGTTGTAGCTCTGAACTTCTCTGTATGACAGATGATAACATAAAGAGAAGCAGAGATACATACAGGGAGATTCAATAAAAGTTCTAATCGTTTAAATGGTGCTAATTTTGCCCAACCAACCAACCTAATTTTTGGTTGGGGCAAAATTAGCACCATTTAAACAATAGAACTTTATTGAATAACCTGATAATATATTTGTATATACCCTCCTGATGGGTTTTTTAATTGGCCATTGTAATTTTCTACTTTGCTGTTTTGCCAGATATATACAGGAGTAGCTTACTACTGTATTCAGAATGGCAAATATAGCAATTATTAAAAAATATTTGTGTCCTGTATGTATTTGTACTGATCACTGAGATTCTTTGTCACAATCAAAGAACAAGAACAATGAATTGTGAAACTGTGAAATCACTAGGTGGCAGTGTTGAGCCAATAATAGTAATTACTTATCCTACCTTTTTGCTGTATTAAAAACTAAACTCTGGATAAAGTTGGCAAATATTGGTAATATTTGTTCAGGATCTTGAGAGTATTTTTTTTTCATATATAAAATCAAAAGCAAATACACTGTACATTGTGGTCAAGCAGGAATATGTCTGTTTATTTTTGTCTGTAGTCAACAATTTCTCCTTGTTCCTTTCCTAAGATATGGTACTGCATTGCACTGCTATAACTAGGACCATTTTGCAAAAATGAAAGTATCAGTGCTATAACTATCAATACAAGCATTTGTAAAAACCTCCATCAGATTATTTAGGTTTCCACAAGTGTTCCTGGGTTAGCTGTCATTACTTTATTACTAATTAAAACATTAGGGACCATACTTTATCCTGGGTTAGCTGTCATTACCTTAATACTAACCAAAACATTAGGGCACTACACTTTATCCTGGGTTAGCTGTCAATACCTTATTACTAACTGAAAAATTAGGGCACCACACTTTATCCTGGGTTAACTGTCATTACCTTATTACTAACTGAAACATTACGGTGCCACACTTTATCCTGGGTTAGCTGTCATTACCTTATAACTAACTGAAACATTAGGGCACCACACTTTATCCTGGGTTAACTGTCATTACCTTATTACTAACTGAAACATTAGGGTGCCACACTTTATCCTGGGTTAGCTGTCTTTACCTTATTACTAACTAAAACATTAGGGTGCCACACTTTATCCTGTGTTAGCTGTCATTACCTTATTACTAATACTAAAACATTAGGGCCCCAATACTTATTCCTGGGTTAGCTGTCTTTACCTTATTACTAACTTAAACCATTAGGGTGCCACACTTTATACGGGTTAGCTGATTATTACCTTATTACTAACCTAAAACATTAGGGGCCACACTTTATCCTGGGTTATACTGTCATTTTCTTATTACTAAAAAATCATTAGGGCGCCACATTTTATCCTGGGTTAGCTGTCATACTTATCACTAACTGAAACATTAGGGCCCAAACTTTATCCTGGGTTGTAGCTTCATTACCTATTACTAACTAAAACATTAGGGGCGCCACACTTTATCTGGGTTTAGCTTGTCTTTACCTTATATTACTAATAAAACATTAGGGATTGCCACACTTTTACGGGTTAGCATATTACCTTATTATTAACTAAACATTAGGGCTGCCACACTTTATCCTGGGTTAACTGTCATTTTCTTATTACTAACAAAATCATTAGGGCGCCACATTTTATCCTGGGTTAGCTGTCAGTACATTATCACTAACATGAAACATAGGGCGCCCACACTTTATCATGGGGTAGCTGTCATTACCTTATACTAACTTAAAACATTAGGGCGCCACACTTTATTCTGGGTTAGCGTCATAAACTTAATTACTCCCAACTTAAACATTAGGAGGCCACACTTTTATCTGGGTTAGCTGTCATTACCTTATTACTAACTAAAACATATATGGCGCCACACTTTATCCTGGTGTAGCTGTCATTACCTATTACTACTAAAAACATTAGGGACCACACTTTATCCTGGGGTAGCTGTCATTAATTATTACTAACTAAAAACATTAGGTGCCACCTTTATCCGGGTTAGATGTCTTTACCTTATTAATACTGAAACATTAGGGTGCCACAACTTTATCTGGGTTTTAGCTTGTCTTTACTTATTATTAAACATAAACATTAGGGTGCCACACTTTATCCTGGGTTAGCTGTTATTACCTTATTACTAACTAAAACATTAGGGCGCCACACTTTATCCTGGGTTAGCTGTCTTTACCTTTTACTAACCTAAAACATTAGGGTGCCACACTTTATCACTGGGTTAGCTATTATTACCTTCTTACTAACTACTGAAACATTAGGGGCCACACTTTATCCTGGGTTAACTGTCATTTTCTTATTTACTAACAAATCATTAGGGCGCAACATTTTATCCATGTTAGCTGTCATTACCTTATCACTACTATAAACATTAGGGCGCCACACTTTATCCTGGGTTAGATATTCATACCTTATTACCAACTAAAACATTAGGGCACCACACAGTTTATCGGGTTAGCTGTCATCACCTTATTGCTAACTAAACATTAGGGCTCCACACTTTATCCTGGGTTAGCTGTCATATCTTATTTACTAACTAAAACATTAGGGCACCACACTTTATCCGGGTTAGCTGTCATTACCTTATCATTACTCAAAACATTAGGGCTCCACACTTTTATCTGGGTTAGCTGTACATTACTTATTACAACTAAAACATTAGGGCACCACCTTTATCCTGGGTAGCTGTCATTACCTTATTACACACTAAAACATGTAGGGCTCCACACTTTATCCTGGGTTAGCTGTCATTATCTTATTACTAACTAAAAACATTAGGGCACCACACTTTATTCCTCGGTTAGCTGTCATACCTTATACTTACTAAAACATAGGGCTCCACCCTTTATCTGGGTTAGCTGTCATTACTTATGCTAACTAAAACATTAGGGACTCCACACTTATCCTGGGTTAGCTGTCATTACCTTATCTTATACTCTAAATACATTAGGGCTCCCACTTTATCCTGGGTTTAGCTGTCATTATCTTATTTGCTAACTAAAACACTTAGGGGCTCCACACTTATAAGGGTTAGCTGTCATTATCTTATTACTAACTAAAACATTAGAGCGCCACACTTTATCCTGGGTTACGCTGTCATTACCTTATTACTTAACTAAAACATTAGGTGACCACACTTTATCCTGGGTTAGCTGTCATTACCTTATTACTTAATTAAAACATTGGGACCAACACTTTATCTGGGTTAGCTGTCATTACCTTATACTAACTGAATCATTAGGGTGCCACATTTTTTTACCTGGTGTTAGCTGTCATTACCTTATTTCTAACTAAAACATTAGGGCGCCACACTTTATCCTGTGGTTAGCTGTCATTACTTATTACTAACTAAAAACATTAGGGCGCCACACTTTATCCTGGGTTAGCTGTCATCTCTGTCATACCTTATTATTTACTAACTAAAACATTAGGGGCCACACTTTATCCTGGGTTAGCTGTCATTACCTTTACTAACGAAAAAATTAGGCGCCCACACTTTATCCTGGGTAGCTGTCATTACCTTTATACAAATGAACATTAGGGTTGCCACACTTTACCTGGGTTAGCTGTCATTATCTTATTACTAACTGAAATCATTAGGACGCCACACTTTATACTGGTTAGCTGTCATTACCTTTATAACATGAATCATTAGGGTTGCCACACTTATCCGGGTTAGCTTGTCATTACCTTATACTAACTAAGACATTAGGGGCCACACTTATCCGGGTTAGCTGTCATACCTTATTACTACCTAAGACATTAGGGCGCCACACTTTACCTGGGTTAGCTGTCATTCATTACCTTATTACTAACTAAGACATTAGGGCGCCACACTTTATCCTGTGTTAGCGTCATTACCTTATTACTAACTGAACATTAGGGACCACACTTTTATACTGGGGTAGCTGTCATTAACCTTATTACTAACTGAACATTAGGGTGCCACACTTATCCCGGGTTAGCGGTCATTACGATTACTTACTGAAACATTAGGACCACACTTTATCCTGGTTAGCTGTCATTACCTTATTCTAAACTGAAAACATTAGGGTGCCACACTTTATCCTGGGTTAGCTGTCATTCTGTATTACTATTACTGAAACAGTAGGGACACACTTTTATCCTGTGTTAGTCTGTCATTTACCTTATTACTAACTGAACATTAGGGACCACACTTTATCCTGGTTAGCTGTCATTACCTTATTACTAAATAAAACATTAGGGCGCCACATTTTCCTGGGGTTAGCTGTCATTAACCTTATTACCAAATGAAGTCATTAGGGTGCCACACTTTATCCTGGGTTAGCTGTATTTATCTTTTATTACTAACTAAAACATTGAGGTCACCACAACTTTAATCCTGGTGTTAGCTGTCAACCTTATTTCTAAATGAAATCATTAGGGTGCCACACTTTATCCTGGGTTAGCTGTCATATTATTACTAACTAAGACATGAGGGCGCCACATTTTATCCTGTGTTAGCTGCCTTATCTATTACTAAATAAAACATTAGGGCGCCACACACTTTATGCTGGGTTAGCTGTCATTACTTATTACTAACTAAAACATTAGGGACCACACTTATCCTGTGTTAGCTGTCATACGATTATTACTTACTGAAACATTAGGGACCACACTTTACCGGGTTAGCTGTCAATACCTTATATAATGGAATCATTAGGGCCACACTTATCCTGGTATTAGCTGTCATTACTTATTACTAAACTGAAAACAAATTAGGGACCACACTTACCTGTGTTAGCTTTCATTACCTTATTACTAACTGAAACATTAGGGCGCCACACTTTATCCTGGGTTAGCTGTCATACCTTATTACTAACTGAAAACATTAGGGACCCAACTTTATCCTGGGTTAGCTGTCATTACCTTATTACTAACTGAAACTTAGGGACCACACTTTATTGGTTAGCCGTCATTACCTTATTACTAACTAAAACATTAGGGCGCCACACTTTATCCTGGGTTAGCTGTCATTACCTTATTACTAACTGAAACATTAGGGCGCCACACTTTATCCTGGGTTAGCGTCATACCTTATTACTAATGAAACATTAGGGACCACACTTTATCCTGGTTAGCTGTCAGTTACCTATTACTAACTGAACATTAGGACCACACTTTATCCGGGCTTAGCTGTCATTACCTATTACTTAACTGAAACATTCGGCGCCACACTTTATCCTGGGGTTAGCTGTCATTACCTTATACTACCTGAAAACATAGGGACCACACTTTATCCTGGGTTAGCTGTCATTACCTTATTACTAACTGAAACATTAGGGACCACACTTTATCCTGGGTTAGCTGTCATTACCTTATTACTAACTAAAACATTAGGGCGCCACACTTTATCCTGGGTTAGCTGTCATTACCTTATTACTAACTGAAACATTAGGGACCACACTGATCCTGGGTTAGCGTCTCATTACCTTATTACTAACTGAAACATTAGGGACCACACTTTATCCTGGGTTAGCTGTCATTTACCTATACTAACTGAAAACATTAGGGACGCCACACTTATCCTGGGTTAGCTGTCTTACCTGTATTACTAACTGACAATGAAACATAGGGCCAAACTTTATCCTGGGTTAGGCTGTCATTTACCTTATACTAACTGAACATAGGGACCACCACTTTTATCCTGGGTTAGCTGCCCATTACCTTATTACTAACTGAAAACATTAGGGACCAACACTTATCCTGGTTAGCCGTCTGACCTATTTTACGAACCTCTAAACATTAGGGCGGCCACCCACACTTTATCCTGGGTTAGCTGTCATTACCTTATTACTAACTGAAACATTAGGGCGCCACACTTTATCC